>JABEEM010002873.1:0-44987 GCA_013363185.1 Fusarium secorum | reverse complement strand
GTCTCCGGGATAGTTTGCCCTATCAAACTTTGAGGAATGCTGATGGACGGGTTTGTCGCACCAAACAGAGAGAAGTCTCTTGACGGGAATGATGTCGGAGAAGCGTTGAAAGCGAGGCAGCTTCATGTCCCAGACTCGCAGCATATCCTGGTAAGGGTCGATGGTAAAAGCCTTGCGAGAGGGTGGGAAGATGACAACGCCTTGCGAGGGATGCCACTCACTTCGAGGGGGCTGAGGCTGAACGATGGTGAAAGCTTCAATGAATCGCTTCTCTTTGATTGCGGTATATATCATGCGGCATGAGAGCTTGAGATTGAGGAGGCTTTGTTCACCAGCAGAGGTGATAGGGCGGTACATTGTCTTTGCATCACAGGGAACGGTGAGAGGGCAAATAGCGAGAATAAGGAATTCCATGATCATCGACTGCAGCTCTGGAGCGAGATCCAGGAAAGATATCTTTCCAGGAACCAGCTAAGAGGAACGTGTTAATAAGATTGGATCAAGTCCAGAGAGGTGAGAGCTTACTCGTGTGCCTCTGACAGGAGGATCCATGATGAGACCGTGAGATGGACACTGACGGATGGAGGTGACGAAGGAAGAGATTGGAGGGGAATGTTGGAATACATAGATCAATATTTGATCGATAGAGACTCACCCACAGAAGTGGGCCTCGCTGCATCCACCAGATCCAGTGACGTCCACTTATGCAGCTGCAGAGCACTCAGGAACGTGCACGAGCAAGTTTCTCAAAAACACAATACGAATGGTTGATTCAGGATGTTATAAGCACGTCATGAGCTCTACAAAAGGTAACATCTACAACTAGACATGGCTTGAGCCCTCTTTTCCTCTATTGTGTTTACGCCGGAAGGCTATTCTTGAAGACTGCCGCCAGTGTTGATGAAGCTACGAATAACACTCGATCATTTCATTTCCTGGGAGCAATATCAGTACACCCACAGATGCCCCCACTGGACCTATCTTACAGATCCTCTTTCTGCAGAGTGGACATTCAGACACGAATTGGAATAAAATACTAATTACTGCTTGTGCCATTAGAGACATCCCAACAGCTAATCGCCTGTAGACCAATGGCCGTGGCCAATAGCAATGGACAAAGCACATACTCCGTGGTTGTTGGCGCAACTATTGATACTACCTACTATACTCTGTGAGTTTCCATGTTGCTCGAGACTGTGGATAAGTAAAATGCTGTTGACTGTGATTTTTGATTATCCTGATGAGATATTGTCAAGCATCAAGCTACTGCAGCAAAGTTCGGGACCCCACAGTCTCAGTGGCGGAATCTAGACGTTGGTTGAAGTCAATACAGTATCCATTCGGGCGAATGGTTTAGTGGTATAATACTCCCTTAGCATGTTCTCTACGAGCGTTATTTGGGAGTGGTCCAGGGTTCGATTCCCTGTTCGTCCAACGTTGGTGGTTTGATCCCACTGTTATCCACATTTTTTGCCCTTCACCGCCTTGTAAACTGACTGTGCTTTTTGCGCCTCTCATCTACCCGGGACAACAACAATTGCCAGAGGAATTGGGTGCCAGATTCTCAATTATTTATAACTTATTTGTTTATAGTTCGGTGTTGAGTGAATACTTCTCCTGTTTCAAATTCAATTGATTGGTGAGCTCCAGTGTGTCATTGAGTTTCATTTAGAAATTCACATGTTGTCAAATGACATTTCAGGCGCATTGACAATTGGCGGGGCATTCATTCCCCTCTGAACCATCAACCTTGAACCCCACAGAAGCAGAATCACGAACTTGTCATGGAATTTATCAATGCCAAGCGCGCAAATGTTTTAGCCGCACGAATTGACGGAGCAATTAATTGTCTTAAATATGCTGTGCAACCCCAAGGAACGAAGATAATACCAGTGCCCTTCAGTCTCAGCCCCCGCTGAAATTGATTGCTACGTGACCCACAAAAGGGACAGCTGTTCTCATTCGTCAAATTTCAGGGGGACCTTGCACAAGCCAGGCTGTCACTAATCATCTTTGGTCATCTCTCACGCTTCTCCAGATCAGATCCATTACATACATACACACACCAACATCCACCATCAGCCTTGTCCCTGTACCCGCCTCACTTTTCCATTCACTCGTTTGTCCTCTCTCTCATGACTACGTAATCAGCCCCCTTTCTTTGTCCCCAGGGCCATCGCACCATGGTCCGCGCCCTCAATCTCCGCCTCGCCCTTCAGGCAACAGCTATCAAGGTCTCGGCAAACCTGGTCACCCAGATCATCATTCACTACAGAACACCAGGCGTGTCGACTTTTGATGCTCAGCAGGTGCTGGAGTTCGCTATCTATGGGTTCATAGGCTCTCAGGTCGGCAACATCATCCAATTCATTCTGGAGGACTGCTTCCCTACTGGCCACGCAATCAGAGCAAACGAGATCCTGCCGCAGGTTCAGGCGGATGTGAAGCAGGTTGAGGAGAAGAAGGACGATGACACGAGAGGAACGACTAGGAGATGGTTCAATATCAGTCCGGATCTTATTTGGCGCAATGTTTTGGCGAAGCTGATTCTTGATCAAACAATTGCTCTCGCCATCAGCGGGTCCGTCTTTCTCATCTGCACAAACATCGCACGTGTTTCACACCCCTTCCTCGTTCTGGAAGTAATCCGTAATCGACTTTGGCCACTCATCAAAGCTGGCTGGCATATTTGGCCATTAGTTGCCATCTGCAATTTCCTATGGGTTCCCGTGCGCTCTCGGGTTTTGGTGGCAGTTTGTGTTGGGTTCGGCTGGAGTATCTTCTTGAGCGTCTTTGCCATGCGGAAAGGGCATTGATGGGGGTTAAGACTGGGTATTTTTGGTCTTTGCGTTGTTGATAGGGTGTTTAGAGGAATTCCCCTGCGGAGCACTTTTCTTTGTATCTTGGCGTTAGAGTTTTAAAGCTATATGAGATTTATTTTGACCTCAAGTTTCTGTATTATGAGTTTTGAATCATGAAGACTTTCCCTCCAAGAAGAAAAATATAGAATCGCCTGGTTCTCGGGTCCCATCTTAAGCTAATATTTAGACAAGGCTAGTATTGCTGTCTATTGGATTGGATGGATTGGATGCCATGGTACTGACTGAGTAAACACCACGGCGGTTGCAGTGCAATATTATCCCAAAGTAAAAGCTCTAATGAAAACTTCAAAGCAGCTGCTAACTTAAAACAAACCAGTTGTTACATGGAGTATTGCTGCAAGTTCTACCTACTTGCGTGTGATATCAAAAACGCACCAATTATTCAGCCTTTGCAGGTAAGATAACAGCCTGCCTTTGGCCTCAAGGCTAGGACGCTAGGTAGAGTATGGTGCATCCTGGCACCAGGAGTCTAACTGACCAAGTCGACCGCCTTTACTAATGAGACTCGCTCCTCGAAATCAAGATGACTTGGCAACGGATACGAGATGCAATGGCCGGGCCATGCACGACTTGTTCGACGTGCACCATAAGGTGCCAAGCGAAACGAGGTTGTGAGAGGCGAGAAATCGGCCCTGGGTAAACGTTCCAAGGAGGACGGGAAACGTTGCCAAATGCCCAAAAGCATTGGAGTGAGCCTGAATGGTTGGAAAATCAGGCCCATGGCCCAAGCATATGCCGCGACAGCGTAAAGAACAGGCCATTCCTTGGCCATGTACTCGCGGCATTTTTGAGGCGTCTGAGATTGCAGTAGTTATCCCCTCGAACCTGAAGAGGTAAAGATGGGAGGCAAGAGGAACAGGATTCCACTTTAGGCCGGTCTGTCGGCCACGTAGACGAAAGAAGATTTACATAGTGGTTGAAAGAAGGCAGGAGTAGATTGGTAAGCCCACGGAGAGTCGAATAATTTAGTGACATGAATCTGCCAACCACGACCGTCTTCAACAAGCTGAAACGAAATCGATTCCAGAGGTGTCAGAAGCCACGTTCTCAGGATAGTAAGATTAACCACTGCGCTCAGGTAATGGCCACTTTTGAAGCCGAAGTGGGCCACAAAGCGGAACCTGTGAGCTGCAACGCCGCCCATCCAAAGATATTGCCATGCCATGATATAGACAAGCACCATGTCTTCGGTACGGTAGGTCGGAAGTTCAGCTCAGGGAGGCTGGTAGCTTGTCGGGCTTCCCCAGTGTTGGGGATGAAGGGACTTGAGTTACCTGAGTTGTTGGTCATCGCTCGAAGAATTGGCAATCGGGGCTTACCAAAATCGGTTGACAAGCCACACAGATCAGTAGATAGAGATGAATTGTCTTGGGAATTTATCAGGTGCTCGTGAACGTTGCCGGAGACTTGGCAAGGAATTCTCTCTAAGAGATGTTGTCATTAGTATGGTAGAAATTGACTGATCTTAGGCCACGACCGATCGGCTAGATCATCATCGACACCCGGATCGGCTTTCCAATACTGTTCGAGTATTTCCAATGCTCGCTGCGTATTCAAAAGTCCAAGCGCAGTTGAGACGCCTTGCAACGAAGTCTTTATCCTCGGCCTATCATCACCAAGCGCGTCGCATCCTGCAAAGAACAAGGGCGGAGTAAGCAGAGTAACTGGTGTGAGTCCGTCTCGTAGCGTCAGACGCTCTGCGCACTCGAGAATCTGATCGACGAGGTTTTGCACGAGAGGTGACGACCTTCTTTCATGGCGCAAGCGTCGGTGGATGAGGAGCAGACCGGTGAGCTGCCATATCTGATTCGATAACCGGTATTCGTGGACTTCGGCAACAGATAGAACGCGACCACGTATTGACATAACTGGCGGAGGATTCGCTTGATCTCGGTCGATTATGGATTGTAGATAGTTGAGTAGCCACCATACCTCGGCCTCGACTTGCCCGCCTTGGGATGAAGTTTCTGACGCTGTCCGATTATTGTTGATATGGCATAATCGTGCGATCTCTTTGAACACTCCAAGGAGATCCTTTGTACGCGCAAGATACATATCGATGTACACAGGCTCGTCATCAGTGTCTGATGCAAGCGTTGTTGGTGAGGGGATACTCGACTGTTGTGGGGCGAGATCACTGATCGAGTGACAGACCAGCGATTCGGTCATGTCGAACCATCGTAGTAAGAATCGCAATTCGTCCGTCGGGTTCTGGGAAAGCCCCTTATCATGAATACGAGAAATAAGCCCGCGCGCTCCGCGGAAGTGAACGCTCCATCGATCCGGACTGGGCTCGCTGGCGAAGACTTCGCAAACGAAGAGCGCTCTTGATGCGGCTAGCAATGGGATGAGTTGTTGATCTTCATCACACTCGGAAAGTTTCTGGCAAAGGGACCTGGAACTGAGAGCTTGGAAGCCAGCAACGATGAGCGCTTGTGAGGACTGCTCCTCGCTTGTTTTGCAAGTCGCAAGTCGGTGAGTGGCCGCCAGCGCAACGATGCCCTGCAGCAAGGGCTCATTGAAGACTGCCATTGGCAAGATAAGTTCGCATAATTCATCAAAGATCTGGGGATGTGGCGCAAGAACTTTGACGGTCCTCTCGGTGAAGTACTGCAGGCCTGATCGATGCAAGGGTGATAGATGACCGAAGAACTCAACGGATGGGGTTAGCGGAGGCATTGGCATTTGCCTTTGACTGACAACAAGTTGAGAAGACCCCGAGTCCTCTGATGAAGAAGTTATTATCCATTCTGGCTCATCGATATTCTGATCTGGAGGAGGCGATGCAGCCTTTGACGGGCCTGGTCTAGGAGTAGAAGGGGAAACATATATGAAGTTTTTCTTGTTTAAATCTGAGAGATTGTTAGTATGTATCTTGTGCAATGAAACGAATATGTGACATGCCTAGTCTTTGAACGTTGCCTTCGTTTTGTGACAAACAATCCCCAAAAGGTGACCGATTGAACGGCCTCCCTCCCCAGCGAAGCTTGACGCCGTATTCGCATTTGACCCCAGCAGTCTGACATCTCTGACACGAGGGTCTCTCTTCACTGCACTTCTTTTTAAAGCTCTTACACCTCGCACAACCAACCCATGATCGACGCTGCGGTGGCATCACAGGGGCTTTGAGTTTGGGGCACAAAGCAAAACATGCTGCTTTGGGGTTATGTCATTTGCTAGGTAACAAATGAGGGCGGGGGAAAGTTAAGTTGGTGATGCTCGAAGGCGGCGAATGGAGATAAGGCTAGAGACTGCGCTAGGACACAATGGGAAGGATCAGGCGACTGATTGCTTATCTGTGTCACCTGCACGGATTGTCTTGACCCTGAGGGGCTGCTCTTATCAGTAATGATAAGAAATAACGGATAGACCGGACATGTTCAATTTCTTGACTATCATGAACTTGACCACGTATTATCCAAACACATCAATTGCATGTCTGTCGAGATTGCTTTGCTGGCTTCAATACTGGGACTAATAAAACTGAAGCAAAATCGCTCCTGTTTGTCATACCTACATGACATACCAAACACATTCACCATCGAAACAAACATCCTCTGTTATCTGAGTCGGCAGCAAGCCAGAATCAACTAGTAGGCAAAGCGAAAGTCTAGTCGCTTGTTGCCTTCATCCTTTGTGGTGTCAAGATAATGCTTCTTCTGTTCATCATCCATGGCGCCCCAAATCTTATCCCGGCTCTTGTTTCTCCAGATGTAGTAGGTTCTGGTCAACAGATACAACGTGATGTTGAGCGCAATGATGGCCAAAAGATTCTTGTTTCCTTCCCGATATCTCGGCGCGTCGTCTTTGCGGTAGACGTTGGATGCGATGATACCAGCAGATTGAACGGACATGTTGTAGACAGCTGCCGAAACTGTCCTCAGACGAACGGTATTGGAGTTGCGTGAATTCCAACTGACTTGGATTGGATGGGCTAAGAACATAATGTTAGTCGGAAATATGTAAGTCAAGGTGAGAGTAAGCTCACCAGTCGGAGAACCAAGTAACAGCGTCAACACCACGAACGAGACCCATCTATTGACCATGCTCATGTCCACGACATATAGATAGATCATGAACGGAAGTTTCCAGATCTGAACAGCTAGACCAAGCAGAGATCTTTCATCCCACTTCTCAGCAAGGTACGAGATCAGTAGCAAGCCGCCAATGGAAAGGATTGTATGTGGAATGGTCAAAAGATTGGTGACTAGAACATTGAAGCCAAGGCCACGGAGGGTCAAGGTGAAGTACTGAGCGGGCGGCGTGGCTGGGATCAAGAAGGTCAAACCGATGGCATAGATCGGCCAGAGGTCATAGTCCTTGAGCGACGCCCAAAGCAACTTCGGAGTAATGGGTTGGCGGTTATGCATGTCGCCCTTGCTGGGATCGTCACGGATGACTCGGTTCACCATAATGCGCTCCTCTCTGTACACTGGTCAGTCTTGAAGGCATACCCATCTCAGGGCAACTTACCGCTCAGTGAACCAACCGTTCTTTCCACGGAGTATGCCTGAGGTTTGAGTGGGTCCAGCGGGCATCAGGAACCAGGCGGAAATGCCAACCGCGAGCGTCAGCAGGCCCTATTTGGCACCAGTCATCAGTACAGTCGATGATGCAAAGAGCTTGAACGACAAACCTCAAACAGGAACAGCCATCTCCAGCCCTCGTACCCGTGCCAGCCTCGCAGTTGGAGGAAGCCTGCTCCGAGAAACCCACTGACGATATCGGCGACGTTGTACGCCGTCCAGAAGAAAGCCAGACGAACAGTGAGTTCACTTGCGGTATAGAAATAACTCAGGTATAGGATCGTCTACAAGAATTCCAGTACCATGGTTAGTTGAGGCCCCAAGACCGCGGACAGCACGGTAGCATAGACTACTCACATCCGGGATAAATCCACCCTGGAAGATGGCCAGTAAGGCACGGCATGCCAGAAACGAAGCCCTTCCGTCCAACCAGAACTGGCCCTAACCATATCGTCAGTATCAAGAAAAGCTCAAGGCTTCTTATGACCTACAGCAGAGACAAGACTCCAGAGGCACAACTGCATTGGAATCCAACGGTCAGGTCCGAGGTACTTGCTGACAAGCTGGGAGGGAAGTTCGGCACACAAGAAAGACAGCTTGAAGACGGTATTTCCAAGATTGTAATCTAACAATGCAAAGTCAAAACGATGAAGTAATCTGATACAAAAAAGAGACTAACCGTTGGTGTCCATCTTCAGGTCTGGCAGAAAGTTATCCGAGACAGCTTGAGACAAATTCGATCGATCTAGCTCAAGAGCCATGAACATGACGCAAGCGAATATCATGATCCTTTTATCAATCTTTCGAATGACCTTGCGCTCCTCATTGAAAGTCCACCTTTCGGAAGGGTCAAATCGATGCAGATTCTCCCAGTCAGATCGTGGCTGGTAGCGCCTCGCCATGTCTGGGTCGTCAAAGACGGACCGACGGGTTGCAACGGCCTCTCCATCTTGTCTCGGCCGTCGCTGCCACCAACTTCGAGGTTCCTCTGGTGCAGCAAGGGGAAGTGAAGCGATGACAGGGGTTATCTTGGTGGAGGGTATTGACTTGGAGGAATCCGAATCGGTTGGGTCAATATGAAGGTCAACAGCGTTCTTGGGGTCTGACAGACGAACATCATCAGAATGTGCCATTGTGGTATCAATTTGTTATTTGGCCCTCTTCAGCAGTATTTTAGCTATCATCTCGGAATCAATGACGCCTTTTGTATACATTGACGTCGGTACATACGATGGCGAAATCCATGTTACTGATCTCGAAAGCCCAACTTCGTGGGGTTACCGATGTATCTATGGCGTCAGGCATTGATTTAATAGCGAGATTTAAGGATTAATTCTGATGGTATTGCTTGGCTCATTTCTGACCATTGCTTGATAAGCTCCCCTGAAATGGTTGTTGAGGCACATTTGTGTCGATGGTGAGTACTCGTAGCTTCCGAGTGAAAAGGTAACACAAATGAATTGCCAATTGGCCGATAACGTCTTTCGGATCTGTTGCACATCTCCGGTACTCGGCCAAAGCTATATTTCAGTGGTCCTTGGCAAAGATCTGTAGTTCACGACAGAACTGACTGGTATTGCACCATTGCTCGAACAACCACTCAGCACCTTGTTATTTCACTGCCAAGGCAATTGCTCAACATTACGCCATTCCCTCCTCTCTGAAATTAAGCATAAGTTGATAGTTGGTGGTCCACTTTCACCTCACCGAAACTTTGATTGTTGGCCTATCTCCGGCGCTTCGTCGCCTCGCATGTCGGGTCGGATCTCGCCCCCACGAGCTCCGAAGAGCAGAGACGAATCGGGGCATTATAAGTCAAGGGTGATTGGATCGTATCTCCGCGGATGACTCTATTTGCACTTCGGCGACAAGATGGCGTGCTCCCTGAAGGTCAGGAGCCTGCCTGTTCAGTTACTCGGCATTCTGGTCGGTGTTCTGGGCGAAGCAGGGCCTTACATGGCTTTAGTCAGTTCTTAAAAACACAAAGGGCAACCATCAGCAAAAGCTAAGTATTGCATTCTAGAATTCGAACAAGTATCAAGGCTGCCTGCAATTGCGAAACTGTCTAGGCTATACTGTTCGATACTACTGGTGGTAAAGAGCAACGCTACAGCGTGATTGTGGCATTCTTCAAGTCAGCGATCTTGGAACTTGAACCCGTCCAGAAGATGTACTCCCCTGATTCGACTTGATACTTGTCATTGTTGTAGTAACCAAGATCAATCTTGGGTATACTGAAATTGACCACCTTACTCTGGCCTGGCTTCACCTCAACCTTCTGAAAGCGGATCAGGCGTTTGTTCGGCAGCTCGATCTCAGAGCTCGCGGGTCTCTGATAGACCTGAACGACCTCCTTGCCCGTAAGGTAGCCCGTGTTAGTCACCGTAACCGAAATAGAGACAGTGCCATCCTTCTGAGTAATCTTAGGAGCAGAGATGTCGAAGGTGGTGTAGCTGAGGCCATAGCCGAATGGCATGGGTGGATTACCCCGCTTCAGACAGGGAAAGTTGTAATCATATGTGGCGCAAACACTAGGAGTCTGAATGAAGCTTACGCCCCCTTGTGCGTCAGAAGGCAGAAAGTCGTAGTATACTGGGAGCGCACCCTCAGCTTGCGGCATAGTCACGGTCAGCTTGCCGCTGGGGTTAACCTTGCCCTGGATGATCTCGACGGCGCTATCGGCGGTGAACTCGCCAGCGAGAAACGTGTGGAGGATGGCGTCGGCCCGCATGGTTGAGTTGTTGAGTACAAACGACTGGCCACCACTAAGAACAACAATCGTGGGCACGCCGACGTCGAGAACAGCGTCAAGGAGTTGCTGCTGACTACCAGGGAAGCCCAAGCTAGCATGTGTGAAGAATTCGCCATCTGTACGCTCGCCAGCATTTGGATCCAGAGTGTATACGGACAGAGAGCCAACAGCCACAATCGCAAGACCAGCCTCCTTTGCAGCAGCGACAGCAGCTTGGATGCCCTTACTATCGCTATCACGTACGAAAGCAATGTCGACACCCTTGACGTACTTGACGTTCTTGGCTCCGAGCGCTGCTTCAAGACTTCCCTTCAGCGTACGTCCATGCAAGGGTTTCTCGCTCGTACTGGGAGCGTAGCTTCCGGGGTTAAGAATGTCGGCCATGGGACCGAGGAGCGCAACCTTGGGGATTTTGGACTTGGGAAGAAACTTGTTCTTGTTCTGCAGTAGGACGATGGATTCGCGTGAAGCCTTCCGATTTGTATCGAGATGCTTGGATGAGCGAAGTACCTTTTTGAGATCATTCATCGTGGGCAGGGGAAGATCAAACATGCCAGTTGCGAATTTGATAATCAAATGCTGCTTCACTGCTTCGTCTACCAGTCTCACGATCTCCTGATCGTCCGAGCTGTTAACAAGAGTCGGAAATGCGGCTGGTTGTTGAGGAGCTAGTTCAAGCTGCAATCCGGCACGAAGAGCCTTGGTAGCTGCATCCTTGAGAGATGAAGCCACGAGGCTTTGGGTATAAAGATGTGGAATGGCCGTGGCGTCCGACATGAGCAGGCCATCAAAGCCCATTTCAGATCTGAGCATACCCTGCAGAAGCTGTTTGTTGATTGACATAGGGACCCTGTCGATGCTGGAATACGACACCATGATAGACGCAGGGTTTTCCTTGAGCACGCGAATGTACGGAAGGGCGAGGTCGTTGTACAAGTGATTGGTGCCGCCGGCCATGCTGGCAGTGTTGATGCCACCCGCGCCTTCTCCGTATAAAAAGTGCTTGACTGTCGTGGCGACCTTGATGAATCCGTTCTTGTCCTTCTCTTCCATAGTTCGGACATACTGGGCCGCGAACTCGCCGACAAGGTAGACATCTTCGCCGTAGCTGGTAAGAAATCGGTCAGTTACGCGTTCATGTGCACAGGAAGCCGTCAACACTCCGAGTATATAGGAGAAGAAATCCGTAATGGAAAAGAAATTCCAGTATAGGAGAGGGCACTGTATACACTTACGTCTCACCCACGCGGCCGTATCTCGGATCCTTGGCTACGTCTAGCTCGGGGCTTAGTACCCAGTGCGTCCCAAGAGCCATATTCTCGTCTCGAATGGCTTCCGTTACTAGGCCATACAGATCTAGGTCCCATGTCGTGGATAGTGACAGTGTTGCCGGAAACAAGGTCCCTCCAGGCACATAGATGGAGTTGACAGAATCTGTGACTGTGATGTACGGAACTTTGCCATTCTGCATCTGCTCCTGTCGTACCTTATTCGCAAACGGTAACACTTTTTCAGCAGGATTCA
The DNA here is from genome assembly GCA_013363185.1 of Fusarium secorum. Classification (NCBI taxonomy): domain Eukaryota; kingdom Fungi; phylum Ascomycota; class Sordariomycetes; order Hypocreales; family Nectriaceae; genus Fusarium; species Fusarium secorum. The sequence goes on along the minus strand of JABEEM010002873.1, from coordinate 33,303 downwards.
GCTGTGAGCCGTAGCCTGATGATCTACTTGTCAGCTTGGGACTTGTTCGTCGAGACAAGGCTTTGTGCACTTGTGCTTGGCGAAAGACCTACTTAGTATGCCATGTTGTAGAGGGTACAGTGCATCATAGGAAGTCCGGTTAAAGGTTGAATTAGGACCCAGAAGCCTTCTTATACCACCTAACTGAGCGATCTTCTCTGTCCATTCGAGAGTGGGTAACAGAGCCTCCGCGCGCTCAGCTGGGGAGAGAGCTTTGTTCTTCCAGGCTTCATTGTTTGGGCCCGGTGCCGCGATCACAGGGTATGCTAAGGGCCCAGAAAGAGCTAGGGTCGTCACGGGAAAACGGACCATCTCGACAGGCTGTTGAGGGCGGCTTGTGTGGAGATGCTGACAGCTGGAGTCTTAGAGAGGTACTGTTAGGGATAGAAGTATACATGGGATGACATTGTTCTTATAGTTTTTTTCACAGGGCCATGCAGCAGAGTTGAAAAAGCCAGCATAACTTCTTTAAGGCAAATCGGTATGAAGCTGGGGTATATGGCCTTAGCTTGCTTGTCTCATTTCTGCACATATGACGAATTAGTCTATCAAGCGAGCTGAACTAGGCCTTTCCCGCCAGGGTTTTTCGATGATCGTGTCTTTGGCCATATGCATGATCCTCTTCCCTAATGTCCGGAGAAGAATCCGGGGTAAAACCTGTGTATCTGATTCGATAGACTCACTATCTGGAGACATGAGCCGACAACCGGATGGCGTTGTCATGCGCTGGATTATGACTCGGTGACTGTGAGCCTGAGGTGAGCCTCGAAGCCCGTTGCTCGGATAGTACAAATCCATCTTAGTCTCTTCTCCGAGTCTAATCAAGGTGGTATTGACCGACTACCGAATCCCAGATCAGATGCGCCGGTATAGGTACCTCGGCCGGACTTACTGCAAAAGGCTAGGCTAATTTCAAAGGATATCGGCCCTCTAAAGACGCAACCACATTCGACGAGAATGGTTCATTTTCGCCGCCGAGCTTTGCTGCGGAGCTTGAACCCTTCCGAGGGAGCCACTAGTTCTGTGGGAATCGCCGATTCTTTTACTTTATCTTTAAACGAGAACAAGAAAGATCGGCTCTTGCGAGGTGAGCATAATGCAAGATAGGGATAGCCTGAATTGCATCATACCAGATAATGCCCCATCAATTCGCTTGTATTTCACAGACACTAATACGTAAGATGTAATGTTTTCTGACCAGATCCGAAGAAGCAGTATGCCAAATACAAGAGAGAATGGCACGTATTTCCTGCCAGACTGAATGTTCCCTGATAAGTTGGCAGCAGAAACGGTGTCATTGGAAGATTATAGGGCTTAGCCTTTGTAGTCAAAGCAATGTCTCAATGAAGGGATCGCAGCATTTCTGGCAATATTCCTTCTCAACATGTAATGAGATGACCCGCCCTTCCACCGACAACACAGGCGCTACATGGGGAGTCAATAATATGATTCACTGCTTAAGTGCTTTCTCCCAATTCCATGAGTTGATCCTCCAGAAGCCATGCCCAGTCCTGGGGAGCCCACCACGCGAAGAGGCCCGGCACAGCAGGGCTGCGAGTGCTCGTTGGCTCTTGGTCTTGTGATTTGGTCGTATGGGGTCGAGACCCATCCTTTGTAGCATGATTGTTGGCCGTGGAGTTCGGTTTAGGATAGGGAATTGTTGATTGCAAACCGGCGGTCGCATCGGCGGTAGCGGTCGATGCGTCAACTACGCGAGGTCTCTTCTCTGCAGAAGCACCAGGGCTGCCCCGACTGGGAGGACTGTAATCCTCCATTGGAAACGACGGACGCCGAGGTGTGGTATCAGAACCAGGAGACACTTCGTCAATATGGGACCTCTGGTACTCTTCATCATCGCGTTCAATATTTGACAATTCAGCCCGGCGCAAAAGACTGTGTACAGCCAAGCGCTGCCGAGCACGCACAGCTTCGGAAAAATGACCGCCTGATCTGCTTTGACTCTGTAGCGAGGAGAATTGATTTGCATCACTTTGCAGAGCCCGACCCTCTGTGGGTTCGCTGTTCATTGCTGGTGCAGTAGCTGGGTAGGAATTGGCTGTGCCTGTCTCGTTTGTTGTGATACCCGAGGAACCTGGTGTTGTTTTACGAGATAGAGTTCCCGCAAAAGGTGTTGCATTTGCTACGGCAGCCGACCCCTGGGTCTCTGTCGGGTGAATAGATCCAGCGGCCTCCGGCTGATCCCTAGGAAACTTTCCTTTCTTCCTTTGTTGCTCTGAGAAGATGGCGATGGACTCCTCCAGTTCTCCAATGATGGGACTAACGAGCGCTGAGAATCGGAAAAACCTCTTGAGCGCAGCTAGGCAAAGCTCGGCACGGCTAACAGCAAATTCTGGTGACGGCCGAGCAGGCCCTTGACCGAATCGAGAGATGAAGAGGATGAGGCGGGTGGCGTGATAAGCACATATAGCTGTGTCGAATTCGAGGAGATGGTGTTGTGTGCTGTGCTGGTTGAGCGCGGTGAGTATGTAGATGATTCGCATTGCGTGATGCAAGCACTGAGCCTCAGCAGCAAGAAGGGCTTGGTGGTCATGGCCAGCGAGTACAGCAGCGGGGGCAGCTTCTGAGTACCCAGGCAAAAGGATGCGGTTGATGTCGCAGTGTGCTTGGTGCCAGGAGATGTGGGCCAGCAATAGACGGGGCAGCCATCGAGAGATTGATCTGTCTCTGTTGCTACTGCTGCTAGGGTTGTCGAATGCTTCATCCGCGCTTAAGAGAGCTTCCAGGATCGGGGCTGGTTTCTCCATGCATGCTAGAGTTTGTAAGTGGTGGCTGAAGAGGTCTGTGAGATTACACAGAGGCGTTTCTAGCAGCGCGATCTTCCTAGAAAGCTTCATCACATCGTTTCGAATTGCTTCCAACTGCATAACGAGCCCGTAGGTGCCCCTCTCGCCGTGGCAGTTTTGGTAATCGCAGTCGGTTTGATCTTTTCCAGTAGCATCAATTTCGCGACCATTGGTCATTGCCATGAAGTCTTCCTCGCTCCTCGGAAAGTCAATATAGATGACCTCCATTGGCAACGAGTCGAACTCGGCAAGACCAATCGAGAAATAGCGCTCAACCATCTTCAGGGACCAGAGAGTACGACGTCGGACCTCTCGCGCAACTGGCTGAAGGTCATGTCGCTCGTAATTGAGTCGCATCGTCGTGGCGAAGCGAGCAGCCGTGGCTGTCAACATGAAAGCCCTCTGAAAAAGCTCCGTCTCTATGTAATAGTGAATTACAAGAAGAAGCGCCTGGAGTTTGGTTATACTCGGCGATTCGAGACTTCTCCAGATGCTCTCCTCGGCCATCCTGATCCACGCGCCCGTATCCTCAGCGGAGGGAACAATGTGGTTGAGCGCTCTTCGACTCGAGTCCTGTCGAGGATGAAGATCGAGATCAACTTCTCTGCGCAGGTACAACATTGCAACCGCGCAAATAGAAGCAGGAAGGGCACGATGCACATCGTGAGAACAACACTTTCTCCTGGTGGTTTCTGGATGTAGAAATGCGTATGATGGCATGGGATAGATGAACTTGAAGAATACGTCGAGGAGGGTGTCTACTTGATCGCGGCTTGGGCTGCCATTACCTGAGCCTCTTGATACAGACTCTGTTGATGATGGATGCCACGACACTGATGAGTCCGCGGGTGAACACAGCGGCATTGTTGCTGCGTCTTCGAACCTTGCAGCATTTCCCGTAGATTGCCGCTGTCGATGCAGTTCTACTCTTTGCAGCTGATGCAGATGATGCTCCAGTCGTTGGTCGTGCTCATCCTGTTGCTGGCGCTGGCGCTGGTGCTGGTGAGTCCGTTCCCGTCCATTTTCCGTTTCCACACTGCATTCCTGTAAGTGCTGATGCTCGTGCTCGCGTTCATACTCCCCATCAATCACCAGGTCGTCTTGATGATCGTTTTCAAGCTCCGGCTGCTGCTCCGGCTCCTTATGCTGCTGTTGTCGGTCCTGCTCTGCTGATTCAGTAGCGGGAGGACTGCTTGAGCTTTCGGAGACGGCCTGTAAGCCTCGTTCTCTTTCCAGAAAGGAGCATTCGTGTTGCTGAGGTGCCGCCTCCTCCGGTGTGGCTTCCTCAAGCAAATAACCTTCTGGAGCGCGTCGATAACGCTTAAGCGGCGGATAAGTGCATCTGATGTCCTTCTGCTGACATGCGACACATGCTGGAAGCGTCGCCGAGCACTTGATCTTCTTAAGACGACAGTGAGAGCAGGCGCGGGCTCCTCTGAGGCGTTTCCTTGACGGTGACGGCCTCTCGTGAAGTTGGTGCTCATCATTGTTGAGAGAGCAAACTAAACCCAGCCGTCGACAATTGCGACATGTCCCTGGTTGTTTGTCGCAGCGTACCTTACGCTGTTTGCATTGAAGACATGTTTGAGCAATGTGGGTCTTGGTATGAACCTTGAAATAACCGATGTGCTGTTCGTAATCCATTGGATGCCATCCTTCTCGCGATTAATACCTGTCGGCTTATGAGTTGCCCCAGTTGGTGATGTCGGGTGTGAATGATTTGGACGGCGATGGAGCTGAAGTGACCGTGTTTGCGGGGAAGTGGACATTTCCCAAGGGGCCATGGCGTGCTATTCTCCCCAAGTGACGGAACCAACTGAATTTAATTTAGGGCGGGTCAGCGTCTTTTTAGTGCCTTCTGGCCCCGCACCAGCAGAGGCACAGCGCCTTCAGAGGTCAACCATTGGGGATAAGTGGCCAAGGTCCGTTCTTACAAACCCTTCACATGGGCCTGAACGAGTAGAAGAGCTTCATCTCGGCTCGTTTTCACAAAGTTTGCCAGTCCATGAGGCTTGCCTTTGATAGTGCGGCTTCATCGGATTCCGGATACTTCTAGTCATTACTTTATGTACATTCCTCGTCTATCCATCGTCTTACAATCCGCGTTCCATCCAATCCTTCACAACTTCTGCTTCAGTGCATCCTCGGGTCGCACGCTGTTCTGTTCTGCATACTTGACTGCCGCTGGCACACCTTTACTTGGACCACTCAGTCGGAGATGGATTGGATCATCGCCAATATGCTTCATCTTAGCCTCGAGGAGAGCCGTCATGTGCTTGACCACATCGCTATACGCAGTATCATTGTACAAGTTGAAGAGCTCGAGAGGGTCCTTCTCGCAGTCGAATAGCTCCCATTCCTTCTCCTCTGGTTCACCAATATTGTCTGCCCTTCCTGGCCGCGCGCCTACGACTCCGAGGTCCTCGTTGTACCAGTAAATGAGCTTATACCGCTGATTGCGACAGCCGTAGTGCGCATAGGCCTGGTGAATTACATCGTTGTGCATCCAGTAACGGTGGTATGCGACGTTCTCCCATTCAGGGCCCGTCACGGGTCCCCCGCGCATCAGAGGCAGTGCCGACTTGCCTTGCATATAGTTCGGGGTCTTGATGTCTGCCAGCTCCAGGAAGGTCGGAGCAAAGTCAACGTTGCAGAATATTTCGTTGCTGACAGAGCCGGCTGGAATCTGTTTCGGGAACTGCGCCAGGAAGGGCATCTGAAAAGATTCCTCGTACATAAACCGCTTGTCGAACCATCCGTGCTCACCCAAGAAGAAGCCCTGGTCCGAGGTGTAAATAACAAGAGTATTCTCGGTAAGGCCCTTTTGGTCAAGATAGTCCAGCATGCGCCCTACGTTGTCATCCACCGATTGGATCACGCGCAGGTAACGCTGCATGTAGCGCTGAAATTTGAAGGCAGACAGCTCGGCAGCTGTTGTGAATGTGAAAACAGTGCCGTCATCTTTGTCAATCAGCTTAATGCTCGGGTCCGTTGGGATCTTGCGTTGGGCCGAGCCAGACTCTTGAGTGACGCGCTCGCCTACCGACCGACCTCCGTCAGGCTGAACAAGTCCAAGATCCTGATATGTCAAGTCCTCAGCCACGCGCATTTTGGCTACTCTGGCAGCTTTCGCTCTATTCTTATAGTCATCATCGTACGTCTCTGGAACCTTGATCGGCTTGTCGGAATACAGGTACTTGTGCTTTGTATCGCATTCCCATGATCGGTGAGGAGCCTTGTGATGACACATCACAAAGAAGGGTTTGCCAGAGCTCTCAGTGGCAGTTATCCACTCGAGGCACTTTTCGGTGATGATATCCGTGACATAGCCTGTTTCGCGACGCTCGACGCCCGCGCCTTTGCCGTTGGGAGGCATTTCGATGAACTCGGGGTCCCAGTAGTCTCCTTGGCCTGGCAGGACGCTCCAGTAGTCGAACCCCGTCGGCTCGTGTGGTTCGCCTTCACCAAGATGCCACTTGCCAACCATGGCCGTACGGTACCCGCCCGAACGCATGTGCTTCGCTACATTGGGCATATGCTTGTTGATGCGGTTATCGAGCGTCATCACACCGTTCACGTGGTTGTGTGTGCCTGTAAGAATAGCCGCTCGAGAAGGTGTACAGATGGAGTTTGTTACATAACAGTGATTGAAAAGCATGCCATTCTTGGCAATCCGGTCGAGGTTTGGCGTATTGTTTATGCCAGCACCATAGGCGCTGATGGCCTTGGATGCATGGTCATCTGCCATGATGAAGAGAATATTTGGCCGCGAGTCCATCTTGACTCCAATGACTGAGCGATTCGTTTTGGTGGAGAATTGAATGAGGCAGAAGATGGAAGACAGAGAGACACACTTCGAGAATCAAGTAACGAAGGCAGGAGATGTCAGTAAGTGTTTGGGGCGATCATGTAGCAACAAGCTATGAGGAGAATGGTGAAATCCTTACTATGTACGTGACGCAGGTTGGGGACAACAAACTGTCCCACCGGCTAATGTAAGCTACCTATACTTTTAATTCTGGACGCGAGAATTTTATGTAATAGCCGATGCAACTGCCCGTAGGCGGCTGTCTTCTCTTCCTGGCGCTCGTTTTCCCGGGTCGAATGGCCTATCAGTAGCTTGCAATTCCAGCATGATCCTGTTGCAGCCAAAAGAAGAAACGATGACGGTCGGTAGTCGGCCGGATGCTAAAATCGGGCATAGTGTAACTGGCACCGGTTTGGCTGTGGGGACTCGCCCAACTCATCCCTGGGTCCGGGTATCGGTAACAAGCTCTCTTTGAGGTTAGTCTTCTCGGCTACCAACCTACAGGCCCCATGACGGGACTGCAGTGCCATGGCCCATCCAAGATGGTGTCCACCAAGCCTCACAGTTTACCAATCCTCCGGGATCTCTACCTAGCAGAGTCTCGACTTCAGCCCATTTCCGGTGCATCTCACCATTGCCCTTCCACAGCACGCCATGCTTTGAACCAATTGTCTATCTACGTTTCACGAGGATGATGGCTTTGTCTATAAAGCTTTTCGTCGTGCCACGAGATAGTCCGCTCCTTAGCAGTCACGTCACTTGACAATACTCATAGTCTCCTTTATCTTGTTCCATGTTCAAAGGTCACACCCGAAAACAAGTCCCAAAATGACGAAGGCCGTGGGAACTTTCAGAGCATTCTACCTTGTAGCGCTATGCTGCGTTGGTTCTTTTCTTTTTGCCTATGACAGCGGTATTGTTGGCGGAATTTTAACCTTCCCGAGCTTCCAACGGGATTTCCGGTATACCACCAAGGACAAGGCCAATGTCGGCTCATTGTCCACGAGTCTTCTGCAAGCTGGTGGTGAGTACATCTATCTATCTGTTTGTTTCAGTTGTTTGTTGAAGGTGATACCCTTCTGCATAGCCACATTGCTCTTATCATGTCTTCCCTGACCCTGTGGAGAGGAAATATATAACTAACTTGAAACTCTCCTCACCTAGCTTTCTTCTCCTGCTTCTTCATCTGGCCCTTCACCGCTCGATTTGGCCGTCGCTGGTCTCTTGTTCTGGCGTCGGCTATTTTCAATGTCGGCGCCGTTGTGCAAACCATCAATACTCATCATCTCGCCGGATTCTACATTGCCCGATTTGTCTCGGGCGTCGGTGTCGGTATGGCTACTGTGATAGTGCCCATGTACTCAGCTGAAATGGCACCGAAAAATATCCGTGGTATGCTTGGTAGCATGTTCCAGTTCTTCTTTACCTTGGGAGTCATGACCTCGTACTGGGTTGATTACGCAGCGAGCATCCACATCCCCGACAACAGCAGCGCTCAGTGGCAGCTGCCGGTCGGATTACAGCTTGTTCCCGGCACTATCCTTGGCCTAGGAATGCTCTTTACAAAGGAGAGTACTCGTTGGCTGGCCAAGACAAATCGCCGCGAGGAGGCTTTGCAATCTTTGATCTGGGTTCGTGGTGGAGATTCTTCCAAAGTCCAAGAAGAGTAAGTGATCCTCAGTTTTGACAATCAACATATCCCTGGACTGTTGGTCAAATGGCTTTGCTTCTGACACACATGCCCCCACGACAGGTTTGGCGAGATTGTTCGCAGCATCGACGAAGAGAATCGTATCAAGGCTGGTTTGACTTGGAAAGAGCTTATTGAGCCCGTCAACCGTTACCGTCTCGGCCTCATCATTGCTCTGCAAATCGGTAAGCACTTCTTCTGGATCTCCATTCGTTGGGGACCTGAGTTTAGCTAATGAATCTTCCACTTGTTAAGGCGTTCAACTCACCGGCAACACCTCCTTGGCGTACTGTGAGTAAATTCCTGTGCAGTTTAGTGCCTTTCCCATCATTTCTAACATATCTGTTCAGATGCTCCTCAGATCTTCGGTCTAGTTGGTGCTGGCCAGGACAAGCTTCTGCTTACTGGCTTCTTTGGTCTTGTCAAAGTCGTGGCATGTCTTTTCTTCCTGCTATTCCTCGTTGAACGAATAGGTCGTCGTGGGTCTCTACTCGCAGGCGCAGGTCTCATGGGTACTTACATGCTCATCGTCGCAATCTTGACCGTCAAGTTCCCTCCGAACTCCGATGCTGGACTGACCCCTCCTTCTATTGCGTCTCTAACTATGATCTATCTGGAAGCCATGAGCTATAACATCTCTTGGGGGCCTGTACCGTGGGTTTACACTGGTGAGATTTTCAGCAGCCGTACTCGCGAGGCTGGCATTGCCATCAGCACCTCGACGCAATGGCTGTTCAACTTCGTCTTTTCTCAAGTCACTCCCCACGCTGTCACGAACCTTGGCTGGAGGACATTTCTCATGTTCTCAATTTTCAACTTCGCACTTGTTGTCTTTGTCTGGTTCTTTATCATGGAGACCAAAGGCAAGTCTCTAGAGGAAATGGAAGACCGTAAGTTCAATATCTCGCTCAACTTGCCTAACCCGAATAATGACTGATATTTGTCCTAGTCTTTGCCCGTCGGGCTGGCGTCACTATCCTGAGACCTGTAGAAGATGGGGTAGTAAACGAGAAGGAGATAGAGAGACAGACTGAAGTGCAGTCTGCTAAGTCGAACTAGGTTCTTTGAACAATGAAGGGGAGAGTACCTTCTTTAGTCGTGGTACAAGCAAAGCTAGCACAGGGTGGGTGCTATGGCTGAAGTATTATAGTAAATGTTCATCCAGTATAGAGTGTCGCACACCGGCAAAGCATGGTGTCTGTCTGTGACTTACCGGTATTGCTGTGCCTTGAATAGTAATAAAAACTCACTATTCACTAGAGAGCATTGCTGGATAGTAACAAGTAGGATTAATTAACTAGGAAAATAAAGCGAACCCTGATCAATCTGTTCTGGCCTAAAGAGAAGAGAAATACTGTCTTTGGTAAGGGAAAGGCTGTTGAGAAACCTAAGCTTTCTGGACGTTGTACTCGGAGACACCAAAGTTGTGGATCTTCTTGTCCTTGGTTCCTACGGCAATAAACTCAGGGCCAGTATTGAAGATGTAGAAAGGCTGATCATCTCCAGGATAGAGAGGCTGGCGGAGAGTAACGGCATAAACTGCCTGCTTGTATCCTGCCTTTCGGAGGATGGTGAACGCATCATAGATATCGAGAGCGACAGGCCAGGAGATGACCGTATCACCCAAGAAGGGAGAGTTGATGGTCTGGACCTTTCCAAACTCGCCCCATCCAGTGGACTGGATGATAGCGGTCTTGTTACCGCTGAGACCGCAGACAATACGGTTGTTGACAAGACCCCATTCATTCTGGACAGGCTTGCGAGTCAGGGGAGTGGCGTCAACTTCGAGGAGGTTGGCATTAGGATACTGCTTCTTGATGAGGTTGAATCCGACGTTGATGAACCCGTCCCAGGACAGAGGGAGGCCGACTTTCTGGGAGCCGTTCTTATTTCCGTTGGACGTAGCGCCGTATGTTCCGTTACTGCCTTGTCCAATGTTGCTCACGCTGAAAGAGGTTGTAGTCTGGGTAGGGACAGATTTATCCTCAAGAACATGACTCTCCACGTCGTAGGGGATGCGATACAAGAATGGAGGCTGGGTTTGGCCCACATAAACAACGACTTGGTAGTTCCGGTCTGCTGAGCAGTGAAAGTCCATACAATCTTTCCATCGTCAATACGAGCATCATTCAAAGTGAGGAAGCTCTTGTCAAAATCAATGCTGGCTGAACCACCTTTGCCCGTGAAAGAGTCGCTCTGCTGGATGTTGAAGGGCTCATCGACAAGAACATCAATCGTCTTGTCCCCGGAGACCTGCTTAATCTCAGGCAGCTCAACCTCAGCTTTGCCATTAGTGGCAGCCTGTCCATTTGCGTTGTTGTACTGAATATGGACAACCCAATGCTGCTTGTTCTCAGTGTTGACAACAACAGTGTTAGATGGGAAAACGATGCTAGGAAGATCGATGTTGAAGCTGTCTGTAATCTCATATGGTGACTCTCCACGAACGATTGGGCCCACCCAACCGATCAGCTCGAAGAGAAGACCACCATCGAAAGGAAGACGACGGAATGCGATGTCTCTGGTAAGGTCAACATGCGTGCCGGAAGCTTTAAGAATCAGAAGCTTGGCCTCGTTATCGTAAGAGGCAGTGATGTTGTCTGCAGGGATGAGTTGTTGATGGACAAGACCTCCGTTCTGTGAAGCGGCCATTTTGGAAAATATAGCTGAAGTATAGATTGAAGGGTTGAAAAAGTAATTGAATTGAGAGTAGTAAAAAGCTGAGTGAGTGATGAGTGTCTGGAGATGAGATAAACAATCCGGGAGGCACTTCCCTTTTTATAGATGAAGTCTGGTCGCAGATTAATCTATTGTCTCTTGCTTTTCCTTCGATTCACATCACCATGTCTCTCACGTTCAAAAATGAATTTCCTAAATCATATAAACTTTCCTCAACACGCGACAACTTGATCAATTTCTTTTCAGCTTGGCTTGTCACATTCCTCCGTTGACTGGCCACCAAAGGTTTTATAATTCCTGCTTGCACAAGTCTCATCACACAGGCTGAGATGTCCCGTGGTAATTGGCGAAATGGAATCTCCAAATTCAAGCCTCTTATCACACAATGGTGTTGCTCGCTTACGCATCAGCATATCGAACGTTTGTGGCGTCTTAGCTCTCAGCTGAGTCTCTGAACCCCGCGCGAAGACGTGGCCTAGACTTGAGCCTCATTCCAGTACCATCGGAACTTAAACCGTCACATTTGCTCTGAGCTGCATATTGTGGCTGTCGTCGGGCACATGGTTGGTTGTAATGCGTAGGTAGCTTAAGCGGCATGGACCGAGCCGGTGATGGAACGGGCATCGTTGTCACATGACTAGGACCCTTACGTCCGGTCAACCTCATTCTAGTCTCCCACGTTGTCGACCCTTCTTCGTTGAGAATATCAGCCATCCGTGTTGGCCTTGTCAAGCTCATCTCATGGCGCTAATGTTCGCATTGGGTTCTGAAGCATAGACGAGCCGTGCTTCGACAACTGCGAGCATTAACCTCTTCTGCTAGATGTAAAACCCCAAGATTCCAATCGTCTCTTTCCATAAGAATACCGGATTATCCGCCTGCAATTCTTCCCTTTTTTTTCTTTTTGATGCAATAGTATTATACTCAAACCTAGCTATAAAGTATCCAATTAGTGCCGACGGGCATATTGTCTGTGTGATTGCAGAATCGCTTTCCTTGTTTCAATCTGTAAACGATCCAGGGCGCTAAGCTTGAATAGAACGGTCGTTGGCAAAAGAGGCAATGAAGGATGCTATAAATATGAAATGTCATGGGCGGCCTGGTTTGGAGGTCGCGACAAGATAACGAGACCGACCCTCGGCTATCTGGGTTATGAATAACATCTGGATACCTGATGCGAATACTACTGTGCAAAGCCTCGCAACGATGATCATAATAAAACACAAGGTTACGCTTTGGTATGACTTGCACAAATCTCATCACAATGTTACACTGAGCAAGGGCTATTTGATCTGCACGGATTCTGGTGATCTTAAATTACAGGGGTTTAGCGTCTAGATAAGATAATCTACACGCATTGGTCTTAGTGTCGACAATACGAAATGAGAGCCTGAAAGCATGACTAAATAAGCGCCACTCCCGCCTCGCGCTCGCTGGCATGACGATCCCCAAATTCAATGCATTTCTTCAAACTCTAAAAACGTCACCAAAACAACACCAAAACAATCATCGGTTCACTCGGAGGCAGTGAGATATGAGGCTGAAACGGTCGAAGACCAAAGAGGACAGCTCAATGGGGGATGAAGAGGCGTCTTTTCATGCTTTCAACCGCCCCAAGCGACTCCCGGCTTGGCTGGACCACTTCAATGCCAAGGACCTCAAGATTTTGTTCAAGTGCTCTTTGGCTGTTTGGATCCTCACCTTGTTTATCTACATCAGTGATACTTTGAGAGTACTCGGCCAGTCGGCATTCTTTGGATGGTATGTTTATCATGAAGATTTCATGATATCAGGTATTAATGCGTCTTCAGTGTTGTCCTATTCATCATGCCGCCTTCGGGCGTCGTCTTCATCCACTTCGCAGCCGGAGTTATGATCTGTGTCGGTATGGCGCTCGCCTGGGCCTGGGGAGTCATCACCATGAAGGCTGCTTTGGCGACAAGGCCTCTGGCTGATTTACAACAACGCTACGCGGAATTGCAACAATCAATGCCACAAAACACGACCAATGTTGGCCAAGCGTCGGGTCAGACAACCTATCAACAAATAGCCATCTATGAAGGCTTCATGTTGGACACTCGCGTATCGGTCACGTACTTCTGCATGATGGGGTTGTTTGTCTATCTGATGGTAAGTTGATTGTGTAGTTAACCGTGTTTTCAACCACTGACAATCTCTGACCAGGCGCGTCTGCGAGTTTCTGCTCCCAACTTGACGCTCGTATCCATGTTTTCCATGATTGTTGCCGACATCTACTTCACTACAGCACCGCTCATTCCTACTTTCAACGGTACCATACCAAAAGTCTTGATTCTCCCGAGTGCCATCGCAGTCGGCGTTGGAGTTGTTTGCAATTTGTTGTTTTTCCCGCAATCAACCTCTCAAATCACCCTCGGAAGCATGGCAGACCTTCTCCGCCCGATGAATGGCTACGTCAAGGCTTTGACATGGCACTTCAAGACGAGAAGCAGGTTTGAGCCTGAGCAGCTACAAGCGCTGAAAGCTGCCTTGGCCGTGTCCTTCAAAAGTGTCGAGAGCGCCGTCAAGTTTCTGCCTTTGGACTTCTCTTATCGAAGATGGAGCCCTGAAGATATCAAGTCTTTCCAAGAACCATTGCGACAGGTACTAGTATCTTTCGGAGAGTTACTACAGCTGTCGATCTCTCGCGAAGAGCTCTTTGCGAAAGACGCAGCTCTGACAAAAGCTGCCGAGGAACTTGAGAAGTCTGACAACGAGAAGCACCCTCTAGCTTATCATATTGCGAAAGCGGCTGATCTACGTGAGATTACAAGACACCCTGATACTGAAGAGATGATTGTCCAAACCATCGATGCACTTTCATCTTGCGCCACTCCGCTGCTGAAGACACTCGAGCAAACCGTCGATGCCATAATCGAAGCATTCTCGGGAGCTTCTAAAGACGACACAATCAGCCAACATGAGCAAATTCTTGCATCGCTCCAAGAAGCGCTCGAAGACTTCGAAGACACGGCTGCAGAGCAACTGATCGCCCCTCATGCTCATCTCTTCGATGCCAACGGCAAGGTTATCTACAATGATCACCGCGCACCTCCTCTCCTTGGCTTGATGTCTGGTCTTCTGTACCAAGAACGACTCATCAACCTGACAAAGAACATTGGGGGAGTTCTCGAACGAGCCATCGAGGTTGAGAGGGTTCGAACATCGAAGCGAGTATGGCTACCCAAAGGCCTCCAGCACATTTTCACGCTCGGCCTGTCCCAAGATGCACCGCCTTCCACGATTCCCAATCCCAACGATCTTACTCGAACAATGTCCGTCATTTCCAAACCCGAGAAGAAGCGAGGTCTCTTCAGCAAGAAGCGAAAGGAAAAGGAAGACCCTGAAGGGGCAAGAACAACAGCCACGATTCTTGAAAGTATGGAGCAGCCCACGAGCCGGCGACGAAGCAAATCGAGTCTGATCTTCTTGGCGCTCATCAACTTCTTTACGGGTGTCGAGGGTCTGCACGCTCTTCGTGCACTTGTCTTGACGATTGCCCTCGCCGTTCCTGCAGTTATACCATCGTCAGCTGGCTTCTACTATCGCGAAAAGGGACTATGGGCTCTGATCATGGCGCAGATGGCTCTCGAACCTTACATGTCTGACTTCACCTCTGGAATCCTCATTCGTACCCTCGGCACTGTGGCTGGAGGTATCCTGGGTCTTCTGTGCTGGTACATCGGATCTGGTAACGGTCCTGGAAATCCATACGGCTTAGCTGCCATTATGGCAGTCGCTATCATAGGCATGATGTGGTGGAGATTGTTTGCTCCGCCACAACATATGGCCGCAGGTATCATGCTTACATCAACTATGTACATGGTTATGTCGTATAGTTGGGTCGATACGCATATTCCTAGTTATGGTAATCCTGGAGTCGGATACGAGGTCTTCTGGCGGCGAATCCTTCTTGTCCTTATCGGTTTTGGCGCAGCCGTCCTTGTTGCGCTTCTTCCGCGACCCCTTTCTGGAAACAGACATTATCGACAAATCTTATCCAGCCAGTTATCGAGCATCAGAGACCGCTATGCCCTTCTGATTTCAGTCTGGCGCTCGCCTCCTGATGACTTCGTCGAGGTCATCGAGAAGCAGGCTACCACGAGCGAAGAGCTGCTCAACTCCATCGCCCTTCCAATCCTTAAGACCAAATTTGAGTTCTCAACCTCAAACATTGATACTGAAACGCTCAGCCGCGCCAACCATCTTTGCAACAACCTCAACGTCTTTCTAGCGCAATTCAGCATGACCGCGACGAAGCTACCACTCCCAGTTCGCGAGAGATTCTTCTATCGCGTGAGCGCAGGCGACGAAAACCTGATCGCTGACCTGATGTCAACCATGACCCTTCTTCAGCATTCCTTGATGTCTGGAGAGCCACTTCCAGCAATCCTGCCAACGCCTTTGGTGGGCCGGGCGATCCAGTTCAGGAGGTTGCGGGGAGACTTTCAAGATGAGGGCAACTCTAAGGAATACCTGGCAAAACAAGAAGGAAGACAGTGGTCAGCAGCCGTTTATGCGTTTGTGAGATTTCTGGGCACGCTTGATGAGCTTGTTATAGTCGTGAAGAAGTGTGTTGGTGAAAGATCACATATCAATGCGGAAGCATTAGGAGGGAGTATGTACTAGAATCATGAGCAGTATCGCTTCTGAACATGAATATAAGCATGATTGTACATGGCACTGGATAATGACAGAAAAGCCCAAGCTGGTGTAATGGTTAACACGTCCGCATTCTCACTGATCAATGCCTTTGCGCGGAAGTCAGCACTGGATGGGGGAGGGGGGTTCCGGTTCCTCTCTTCGAGGGAACTTAATGTGATTTTGACTGTATTTCTTTATGCCACATGTAGCTTCGTCAGTGGCCATGTCTGGGAGATTAAGCTTTTATATTAAAGTCTAAGATAGCTTCTTTTACCCTTGGTAGCTGTAAATAAAGTTGCCAATAAGAGTCTGATACCTGATTCCATCTCTTTGTTGACCCGATTAAAACACAGAGTATCAAGCCTGTAACTCACTGGCTTCCCTCTTCCTCGTGGCTTCGCTTTGCTTCCACGTGTTCATGATGCTTGAAGAGTCCGAGGAATCCCAAGTCATAGCATACCTTTAGAGATCCAGCCATGATGAAAGAGACCCAGAAATAGTTCGAGTCTGCCAGCAGTCCTGTGATGAGAGGTCCAAGGCTCTGAGAAGTTGTCTTGGCTACGTTGATAAGTCCAATGACAACTGTTCGCTCCTTTGGTTTGATTATAGCGGCGAGGAAGGCGGAGCGGGGTGCAACGTCCATTGACTGGGTGCAAGATCGTAGAATAAGGAAGAGAACCGATAGGTGGACGTCGTTGGGAATGGGGACCAGAGCCAAGAAGACCGCTGATGGAAGGTGAGTAAATACCATAGTCTGCGAGTCAGGTCAGTCAGATAATTCAGAGTATTAGCGGAATTAGATTCTTACTCTAACATTGCCGAACCGCTTGGCAAGAGAAGATGCTACCAGCATCGATGCAGCGGCGATGATGCTCGTGGTGAAGAAGATGGAACCTAGCTTCCCTTCCTCGATATGGTAGTAGGATTTAAAGTAGTAAGTGATCCATGAGCTATGGTGACTGTGAGCTCTCGCATAGAAATGATCTATTATGTCAAAGTACTTACAGAGGAGCCAGTCCTGAAGCAAAGCTGTCCAAAGCCAAGAGAGTGCAAAGGGTCACAACAGTCGGGATACTGTCACGAGAAATTCGAGCTCGAAGTTGTTTCTTGGGTTGAGTCTGATCAGCGGTTTGAGCTTGAGCGTTGTCGGGAAGCAGAGGTGCTTGTTCGTCGTTATCCACTGGAGAGCCTTGCTCGGGCTCGTGGTGAACTTCAACTGCAGAGCTCAAGATGATGGCCGAGATCAACTTCAGCACTCCCATCACAGAGTATCCATAGAAGACGCTGCGATACACTTCAACAACGTCCATGCCGAGATTAACGCGCATGTGGTGAATAATCCAACCGCAGGTCAAAAGACCAAAGGCGCCACCAGCCGTGCCGGAGAGACTGTACCAAGCATAGACATCGCCTCGCCGAGCTGCATCAGTAAGATGAGCAATGATACTCTCTTCAACACCACGAAAAGGTCCGATTTCGTTGCCTCTGTTGATTGTCAGCACTAACAAGTTACAACACCAAAACATTATGCTTTGTCTCACCCAGGACTGATGACACCCAAGATTGCTGCAGCAAGCAAAATCCAGTAATTGCTAGAGGTGGCAAACACAATTCCACTCGCAGTCATCAAGATTGCCCCCAAGGCCAAGACCGCGCGCCGGCCAACACCATCAGCGAATAGTGCAAGCAGGAAGCTGATGGTGATATCACCAACCAACGTCAAGGTCATGAACAAGCCGACGCGGGTTGTCGATACGCCGAGTTCTCGCAAATAGGCTACGAGAACGAGAGTAGATCCGCCATAGGCGAAAAGACGGATAAATCTCTGTGCGCAGAGGATCTTGACATCTTTGGTTGATCGATAAAGTGAAACCAGACCAAGTTCTTCCAAGACTTTATGGGCGGGATGACGCCTCGAATCGGGCTCGGTTGGTTCCGACATAATGACAATTGAGGAAAATACAATTCGAACTGTTCATTAATTGTACTATGACAATAAAAAAGAGAGTTCCTCTTCCTTGGATCTCAGCACCGCCAAAAGTTTATATATATGTCTACCTCCGAAGTTCCGAGCCGATTTTGACCCAGTATAAAATCCAGGGCAGCTGAAGCGAGCCTAAATCAGCTTGGTGTTGCGTCATTCCCAGCACCGGAAGAGAGTTTACCAGAAAGGGCGTTGTGATTGGTGGATTGACCTTGTCAGCATCGGTTTTCCGAGCTTCGCGTGCCAAAATGAGCGAGATTTTGCAAATAGGTATATAAGCTCTAAACTCTCTCCACGTGACATCGAACTCACTACAGCAGGCTTTAGCCTGTTATGTCTTCCGTAGTATAGTGGTCAGTATGCAAGCTTGTCACGCTTGAGACCCGGGTTCAATTCCCGGCGGGAGAGTTCCAGCCAGCTGTTAAAGACAGCATTTCCTTTTTTGATTGTTTGATGAATTATTGATCTCATTGATAGGCGATTGTTGCGCGTCAGTATGGTTTTTGAATTGCATCGGGGTGTGTCATCCAGTGGTATCAAGTCGCATTTCTATAGTCTGTAATTTGGCTACCGGTCACTCAGCATGAATTTCATAGAACGTCGAGGGCCGAACGTCAGGGACAGGAACCCCAAGCTTTCTTCATTCACTAAGCGATTGCCCCTTTACTGAAATTACTCAGATTAGCAGTGAAGTTCGCCAGTGTGTCAATCCATGAGGCTGAACGCATGCGGAAAGGTGCTCCTGAAGAATGCGGGCAAGACGCCAAGCACCTGGGGCTCGACCGCCAGCCACCGCACCAATTGGTTGGCATCCAGGGGCTCAGGAATGCAGTGACTTCAGACGTTCCACTGAGTTCATTCAATATGATGGCTTCTCAAATGATCGTCTCGAAATGAGAACAGCGGCTGAAGGTTATCATCTCTTGATCGGGTGATAGAGCCAGGCTAGCCAGGGTTCTCAAGCCTCTGGCCATCGATGGCGTCGCATGGCTTTTGTTCCTGACTACTTAAATACTACGTTCTTCCCTCGCGATTGTCTTTTCTAGCGAGTACATCAAACATACACCAAAGCAAATATGAAATATTATGTTTTTGTTTTCCTCTTTTCCGTTGTTGGAGTCACTGCCCAAGCAGCAAACTGCAGTGAAGTAGAGGCCTGCCTTGAAGCTGGTCCGAAAAACGCACGTTTTATTTGGCTGTGTAAGAAGGCAAGCTAACCTGTATCTCTAGACGGATGCTTGTGGTGATAATGAGCGATGCCTTTGTGGAACACATAAAGAGATTGCCAAGTACGCCGCCTCTCCTTATTCATGATTCCAAGTGCTAACACAACTCCCTTCAAAGTTGCTACGTCAATTGCGAGAAGGATTCGAGAGCGAAACCGGCCGAACAAGCTGTTGAGAAGTACTGTTCTGTATTGAAAAAGCGATCGAAGCCATTGTATAAGTGAGCGCTGTCGACATTATGCATATCAGACGCACTCTCTGCAAGGACCCTTTGTATATTACCAAATCTGTATTATAGGTAGATGATGGTTGGCGCGTCTCATAGAAGTCCAAAAGTCATTAAATTGACAAGACAAGTCTGTCAACATACATCGAGAATCATTTCAATATTCGACGGTGTTCGATCACGGCTATTAGATCTAAAGGAGAAGAGAAATACCCTAGAGCATGACATGTGGCTAATAATCGTGGCTGTGTGCTGCACGCCACGTTTTCTTCTGTTTTTCAAGACACAAGCCATGTCAATGTCCTCGAGGCTCTTATATCATCACCAGAACCATGCTGCGCCTTACATCAACTCCGTCAGTCCTAAAGACTTGGAATGCACAAAGATCCGTATTCCCTATCTCTCGCAAAAATGGGCCATCCCTCACAATATTTCGGCAATTTCAAAGGTCGATTATAGCCCGAAAGAAGTTTCAGTATCGTGGTGCGAAGCCGATGTTTGCTGAAGAGGATTATCACAAAGCTCAACCGCGGAAGGATCTGGATGGAAACGTGGTCTGGCCTGCCCCCAAGAGTCAAATTGAGAAAGCAAAGGATTTCATCCGTGAATGGTCAGCTGCCCCTACTTGTTACCATGTCAATTGTCTGGATGGAAACGACATGTCTAAAGGACACTTCAGCTAATCATCCTATAGTGCCGCCGCTGGTAAACCGACTCTTATCGTCCCTGATAAAGATGCCGATGGTCTTGCTGCTGGAGCCATCATAAGAAAAACTCTCATCTTGCTCGGCCTTGATGCTAAGCTGATATCGTGTTACACAATGAACAAAAATAGCTTACTACACTATATGGATTCTCGTACAAACATGGAAGCTTACAAGCCATCTTACATCATTGTCCTCGACCAAGGCTCATGGAAATCAGAGCCTGTAATCGACTCACCCCATCGCGCGTTAGTCATTGACCACCATCTGGCAGAGGACGACGATCACCCTGAGGGCGCGATATTGGTGACGGCGAACAAATGCCCACCGATAGCTACAAGTTCGCTGCTGACTTATCTCATCTGCCGCGACTTACACGAAGGGGTTGAGGAAACATGCGGATGGTTATGTGTCATGGGAACACATGGGGATCTGGGCAATGCGATCAGATGGCGCTCGCCATTTCCGAACATGCAAGCGACGTTTGAGACGCATACCAAAAAGACGATAAACAATAGTGCAAAGCTTATCAATGCTCCTCGCCGAACCGCAGCCTACGATGTCCCCAGAGCCTGGAAAACATTGATCGCGGCCTCATCACCCATAGAGCTTGTTAAGAATAGGTTCTTAAAGGAAGCAAGGGCCGAAGTGTTACTTGAAATGAAGAAGGCCGGTCGCGTGGTGCCCAAGTTTTCTGCTGACCAAAAAATCGCAGTGATCCGCATCAACTCGAAAGCACAGATTCATGCTGTCATTGCAGCACGCCAGGCTCGCCAATTGTGTTCGAGCGAACTCCAAGTCGTGATGGTTGCGAATGAAGGCTACGCGAGAGGCTTTGTCAACTATTCGTGTCGCGTTCCAACGTGCGCCAGGAGCAGAGTCCCTCCTGTCAACATCCCAGAAATCCTTATTCGAGCAGCAGAAGAAGCAGAAGACGAAACGCTGAGAGAGCGATTGGGACCTAGATTCGCTGGTGGTCACAAGAACGCAAGCGGCGGAATGATTCCCCAAGCTGCATTCGAGGAATTCTTGGAGGTCATCGGAGTCTCAGGCAATGAACAGCCATCGCCTTCGCCGAAGAGGTCACCAAAGGGTTCTGCAAATCAGGATGAATCCAACATACGCAGCTAGGAACCCTTGTACCCAAGCATTGGCGCCCCGTCCTACCAATTGAGCGCAATTTAATTCCAAGTACTCCGTATTTCTCCCTGCGATAAGCAGAATTCGGAGCCCGATGCTGGCAAGCTTAAACCTTGAGCCCCCTGTTAGCTGCCCGTTAGTGGTTTAGAAAACGCCCTGGGACCCCTTCCAACGTTACATCATTGGAGTAAAAGGGTTCTTGGCTTGGAACCTTGAACTACCGTAATGCCGAGTGCCGTTCTTGTTCCTCGAGTCAATGGCGCAGATCTTGACCGTTTATTGAACTGTACAACCCTCCCCTGCCCTTGGAAACTTGACCTAGACAGGAAAGTGGCTGACATCACCACCTTCAGCTGCAAGATATGGGCATGGTTTAGATCGATCTGATGTCAAACAGAAGCCTTAATAGTATTAGATTGACGAGACAGTCTGCGACATTAAATAACCGAGACCTCTATCGACAGAAACAAGATCCTGTCGCCGTTATCTCGACAGCGACTAAAACCCCTCAACAAACGTGTAAGCGGGGTAGCGTGACCAAATAGTCTAAGATCGTCCAGTCAGACCAACCACCGGATATTACCTCTTGTAACAATCAGCGACTTCGTATGGAATAATTGTCGGGCCGATAAACCTTGACGGCCATGGACTTCTTTAATTACTCTGTGAATCCCATTCCAGAGTGAAGCTAAAAAAGCAGGTTCCTCACGCTTTTCACCTCTCACCTCACCTCAAGCCTTTCATCATGAGACCTAGCATCAATCTCGTCGTCAATGCCCTTTGGCTGACAAGCCTGAGCACTCCCTCTGCTGCCGCTCCCTCCAATGGCAACTATGGTCTCAAGGGTCCTGAGCTGAAGCATTGGCCTGCCCAAGCAGCCAGAGCTCTCAACAAGATGATTGCTCGCAATGCCAACAATGGTCGCTATGCTGTCTTCGACATGGACAACACCAGCTATCAATTCGATTTGGAGGAATCACTTCTTCCTTACCTTGAGAACAAGGGTGTTCTTACACGAGAGACCATGGACCCTGCTCTCAAGCTGGTCCCTTTCAAGGACACCAAGAAGCACAAGGAGTCGCTGTACAGCTACTACTTGCGCCTCTGTGAGATTGAGGATGCCGTCTGCTATCCTTGGGCTGCGCAAATCTTCAGCGGATTTCCTCTTGGTGAGCTCAAGGGCTACGTCGATGAGCTGATGGCCTACAACAAGACCATCCCCACCACTTACTTTGAGGACGACAAGGTCACTGCTACCGAAGTCTCCCCTCCCAAGATCTTCGAGGGCCAGGTCGAGCTTTACAACCGCCTGATGGCCAATGGCATCAAGGTCTACGTTGTCAGCGCTGCTTCCGAAGAGCTTGTCCGCATGGTTGCTAGCGATCCCAAGTATGGCTACAACGTCCCTCCCCAGAACGTCATCGGTGTATCTCTCTTCCTCAAGACCAAGAAGGGCGAGATCACTACTGCTCGCAAACAGATTGAGGATGGTGACTACACTAAAAAGACACAGAAGCAGAACCTCGAGGCTGAGATGACTCCCTGGCTCTGGGCTCCGGCTACTTGGAAGTCTGGAAAGTGGGCTGCTATTCTCACCTACATCGATGAGTGGAACAGGCCTATTCTTGCTGGTGGTGATACTCCTGATAGTGACGGTCCCATGATTTTCCAGGGTGTTGATGTTGCGCGTGGCGGTATTCACCTTTGGGTTGATCGTAAGCCTGCTTACAGAGAGCAGATTGACGGCATGATCAAGAACAACACGATTGCTCAGAAGAAGGAAGGACTACCCGTTACAGCTGACAAGAACTGGGTCTTCGTGACGCCAACCGAGCTTCACTAAATTATGTTCTAGCTAACATGACTGATATCTTAATAACTAACATGTTTAACTCTCAAACACCACGTAACTCTACTAATTTCCTAAGCGTACTGCAGTCTCTCTTTGGTCCAGTCTGGTCGGAGATACTTGCTGTCAAACTTAACATCGAAGCTGGATGTATGAGCATAGTCAACCTCCCACTCAACCTTGACCTCACCGCCTTGAGCACTCTGACTCCAGACCGTAACGGCGATGGTGTTTTCTCCATTGTAGTTCAGAACACCAGGAGGAACAGGGAAGGAGATTTGGTTGCCGATGTAAGGGTTGAATCGTCCGTACTGGTAGCCGTTGACAAACAGAAGAACTCTGACTTGGTTGCTGTAGCCCTTCTTCGTGGCAGAGAAGGTCGTGTTGGAAGGCGCCGTAAGCTTGAACGAGACACCGACGTCTAGGCCATCGGGAATATCAAGATCGACAGTCGTCCTGTAGGCACGGACTCCGGCCGAAGGGTTGACGAGGGTTCCCTGCTTGGAAGAGTATGACTTCCACTTCTTGTCAGAGAAGCCAGGCAAGTGAGCGCCGATACGCTCAGCGTAGAGACCACCTTCATTGAGGGGACCACGGATGGGATCGATAACCTCGCCCTCAACGCTTCCAGCATGACCAGCAATCTTCCACTCAGAGAACTTATAACCGCCCTTGGCAGGGCCAACAAGGGTGGCGTTGGTGATACCTCGAGGATCCAGAGCGCCGTCACGTAGATCGTGGCCAGAGTTATCCATCAGAACAACCAGAACGTTCTCCTTCTTGGACAGAGTGGCGTTCTTGAAGGAGAATTCTTGGCCTGCATGGCCAGTGGTGGCTTCGCCGAGATAAGATCCGATATAATCCGAGTTCAGCCAGACGGAGTAACCGAAGGCCATGCCACCCGTGAGGTTAAGATAAACACCGGTAGGGGCAGAGCTAGTGGTGGGGAAAGTAGCTCTGTAAATGTGGTTTCCGTAGTGGATCTTGTACTCGTCGACATAGAGCACGGGGTTCTTCAGATCGGGGACGAGGACCGCGTTGGTGGTGTTCTTCTTATCGGCAACTATTCAAGGTCAGTACATCAAGTCATCTCAGGTGCCACTGTAATACGTACCAACCCAGGCCGAGGATGATGTCTTGTAGTCGGTCTTGATCTCGGGCAAGCTGTCGGCATACTTCCAGGAGTCAAGCTTGGGCAACGTAACCTTTGAAGGACCCTTGAGCTTGATGGTGTACTTGTGGCCTTCCTTCGACGAAAGGTTGACCTTCTCGCCGTTCCAAGCGATGGACTTGAGAGACTCGGGAGCAAAGATAGTGATTTCGGTGGCGCTGTCGAGATCGCCCTGGATGTTGAGCTGTCCGTTCTTGATGGTGGCATGGCGGACGAGGTAGGGGCCGTGAACCAGAACTGCGAAAGTCAGTATGCGTCTCTCAAGTGTGTTGTTTCATCTGCAGAACTCACCAGTCTTGTTGACGGGCGCGAAGGGGTTGTTGTCCAGTGTAGGAGCCCAGAACTTGTAAGCAGTCTTTCGATCAGCCAGAACAATGCTGGAGCCATCCTTCAGGTTAAGCGTGAAGAGACCCTTCTGCTGAGTATAATTGACAGTAATGCTCTTCTTGCCCGCCTTAACCTTGATGCCCTTGAGAGACTTGTCGTGCTTGAGCTCGGTGTGTCCCTTGAGGGTGAATTCTCCTTGCTCGCCCTCAGGAAGCCAGAGGACAATGACCTCCTTGTTGTCGATGATGGAGTAAGTGAGGACTTCGGCGGTCGAGTAGAGGAGTGTCTTCTTGCCGAAGTGGAAGTCAGTTGGTAGGACCTTGGATTGATGGCCATTGATAGTGATGGCGCCCTCGTTCTGAGGGATGGTGACTAGAAGCCGTTAGTATATGCGGCTTATGGAAGAAGATCGAAACGTACGCTTGCCCTCGGAGGTCTTGACATGAACCTTGAAGGTCTCTTTGGTACCGGAAGGTGAGTGATCGTGTCGGGCAACGTAGAAAGCAGCATCATTCTCCTCATGTCGAAGCTCGGAGATCAAGATGGCATCGTTCGTGGAAAGGGAAGTACTGTTGGTAACTCGGATGGTTTTGGTAAGATCATGCGCAACCCGCGTGAAGAGAGTCAGCGACTTGGTCTCGTAGTACTTATCCCAGATAGCACGGTTCTCAGAGATCGGCGAAGAGTAATCGTAGCTGGTTGCAACAACAGGGCAAGCAAACCAACCCCAGTTGGTTCCACCGTACATCATGTACAGAGAAATGGCGGTGGCTTGCTGTGCGAGCAAGTCACGGTAGAAAATGTTGGCAAAGTCGGGGCCAATATCGCCAGGGCAACCGCCCTCTGGACCGCCCCATGGATTGTAGGAACCGCCCTGGAATTCAGGCAGGAAGTGAGGTTGATTGGGAGATTGCTTGTTGAAGTAGGTGACATAGTCTTGGATGTTGTAGGGGACGTATTCGCCGTTGGTGCCGGTACACTCGTCAAGGTTGCAGCTCCAGCAGGAAGGGTAACTGTCGACACCAGTGACATCGACGTTGCCGGTTGCATTGCGCTCGAAGTCGTTGGACCAAGAAAATGTGCGCTGCGGATCTGTTAAGATATTATCCGCAGTCCATATTTGGAGAGGTAGAACTCACAGTATTGGGCGCGTTGTGGAATACAGGAACATCGATACCGGCTTTTCTGGCGGACTCCTTGAGAAGTTGCATGTAGTTGGCGGTAGGCTCGTTCAAAATTCTCTTGTCATCATTCTTCCACTGGCCGCCCAACTCGTTCTCAATCTACACTCGTCAGCTTCCTCCACCATCATCAACGCTGCAACCATACCTGGAACATGGCAACATTGCCGCCATTGGTAATGAGATGCGGCTCAATAATCTTGGAAATCTCAGTCCAATACTTAGACCAAGCCTTAGTGTATCTGGGATCATCGTTTCGAAGCTTGCCGTACTCTCCGGTGGTGACCCACAGAGGAAAACCTCCGGCGTTAGCCTCGGCATTGACGTAGGGACCAGGACGGATCAGGAGGTAGAGGCCGAGCTCTTTGGCAAGGGTCATGATCGACACGAAATCGTGAGCGCCATTTTCGAAGTCGAGGACGCCTGGGGTCGCTTCGTGGTAGCCCCAGCTGTTGTAGATGCTGAAGGCTGTGAAGCCGGCGGCTTTGATCTTTTCTAGCAAGTCGCGCCAGAGTTCGGGTCTGACAAATGTTAGATTCGCGCTTGGTTGACGGAGGAGATGAAGCGTACACAGGCAGACGCCAGTAGTGGAATTCACCCGAGAAGACAAAGATCCTCTCGCCATTGATCAGGTAACTATGGTCGTCCCTGGGTTATTTGTTAGCTGGAGGTCTCAAAGGCGGCAATCGAGTCAATCACCATTCAACAATGTTTGTGAGTCCATTGTCTTGGATTGGAACATCCTTTGTCTCTTGTCCAATTGACAAACCAGCCAAGGCAAGCAGCCCGACAGTTGAAAGCGAAAGCAACTTCATCGTGACTTGCGATGCCAACCAAGCTCAAGCTCGCGTGCACAGCATCACCCAGAGCTTATATACGCGCATTCAATGCCACCAAAAAAAGTCATCTCGGCCACAAATGACCCGCATTACATGACATGACATAGCTCCTCCACGGCTCTCACTCCCGAACATGTCGATCAAAAAGTCTGGGGGCTCGGTGGTGCTCTTCACCGATGAATTGAGTTGAGTGAGGGGTACGATGGATGAGCCGGAGAATAAAACGCGTCAATGGGAATTTTGCCATGGAACGGTAGCGTTGCAATGTCAATTCTTAGACCAGAGTTTATTGCGTCTGATGACATTTACTCCATGTTTTCTCCACATTCACCCGCAATCCTATTGACGCGGCTCTGGCAGTTGAAGTGTCATTTTACGTGCATCGGGCCTATTAGCCTTGTTAGTCAACGCCATACTTCCCGACCAATGCGATCGTCTCGTACCTTGACTGATCAAGTAACTCACTGCCCGAATTGCCGTTATTCCATGCGATGGCATTTTTCGATGCTAGAAAGCCGGGGGTCAACCTGTAAGTGCACAAACTTTTCTCAGCGGCCTTCTTGGCGACCTCGGAGCTCGTTGTTGGACTGGTCCGCTGCAGTGATGGCCAAACTGGTCATCGTCCGATGCGCCCAGAAAGTAACACGATCGACATTGCGCTTTACATTGTAAGCATCATCTATCGACATCACCTATCAGCAAGATTCAAGATTAATCGACTGACACGTTGTGTTGCAACAGATCATCTCCGTATGAAGGCAGCTGCAGGTACACATAGTAACGTCAAGGACGGATTGGGTCTCATGAGCCACCAAACCTTGCATCCCTCAGCATGCTGTGGAACAACTTTATACGCCCAGGTGTGGCTATTGAGATCCCAAGAAGGCTACCGTTCTACTACATTGGCCAGGTATTGATTTACGTGCTTCAACAATCGTCCATCAACTGACTATCACATCCTTTTCAGTGCACTTATGCGACTCTCCTGGCACCTCGCAAACCAGCTGATATCTCTCATCCCATCAAATCCATGGGGCAGCCCCGGCCAAAGGTGAAACTCGACTTCAACGTGCTCATTAGCCAATCTCTTTGCATACTCCAGATTCTCATCCCTGAACAGATCGAGACATCCCACGTCGATATAAGTGGAAGGCAGTCCTCGCAGCGTTGTAGCCCGAGCTGGAATCGCGTAAGATAGGCCTTGCGAATCATTCTTCTCTCGAATCTCAGAGGCGTATACGTCCCATGCAAGTTTCGCTCCATCAGGTTTCCAGACCATGAGGTCAAGGATTATATCGTCTTTCTCAACATGATCTCGGTCATCGAGCATTGGGTATACGAGCAGCTGCTTCGCAATTGGAGGATCAAGCTGTCGATCTCTGGCCATCAAAGCGAGACCTGCGGCAAGTCCTCCACCAGCGCTATCACCGTGCAGAGCGATCTTCGTGCGATCGACGTTAAGCTCTGCCGCAGACTTCGACACAAGTTGAAGAGCCGCATACCCGTCTTCGACTCCAGCAGGAGCAGGATGTTCCGGCGCCCGGCGGTAAGACACCGCGAAGTATGGCAGCTTTGAATCGTTCGCGAAACGGGCGATTTGAGGCGCAAACAGCTCCACGTAACAAGAAACATAACCACCGCCGTGAAAGTACATCACAGCGGGCGTGGGCTTGTCCGAAGCCAACGTCTCCTCGGAAGCAAAGCGGGTGACTTCAATCTCGACCCCATCATAACTTTTGACTTTGAACACGGTCTCCTTTACGCCATCGGGGTATGGAGAATTCGTGACAACTCGCCGGATGACATCTTCAGTACTCTTCCTGATCTCGAAAACAGATCTCGATGGCTCGGGCTTGGGTCCCTTCGTAACAGGCCCGAGAGCTTTGAGGTATTCAGGATCGTATTTCAAACCAGTCATGAGAGTCGAATCAGATTTGAAAGTAATTGACAGAGACCAAGGACGGCGAAGTCTGACGATTTTGTTCAGTTATAGGCAAATAGCTTCTCAATATAGCCTATATGTATATATCCCGCAAGTGGCTGGCAAGCTGACTCCGCAGTCTCGGCCGAACCACTTGTTCAAAACAATGTCCGTGGTCTGATACTTTTGGGTTGAAAAGATCATCCATTATCCGGAACACGAGACTATAAACATTGGTAGTCTTGGAAGAGTCTACCAAGCGGTATCAACCTTTTAATATCAAGCAAGTCCAGACTTTCTTCATCCAACTCATGCCAATCGTCCCAAAACGCTGCTGCATCATGTTTCCGCCTTTCACCGATACCCCGACCTTTCTGGGCTACAAGCTCGAGTTTCAGCTCATCAAAAGAAATCTCGATTTTTACATCTCCAAGAAATTTCGCCCAGCCATAGTTTTTGTCACCTCGGAATATATTCAACTTGTGGACATTCTCTTGCCGCGTCATCTGAATGGTACCTTGCGGGTCGAAGCGTCCGTTGGGCATTTATCGAAAAGAATGAGTACAGTGTAAACTATTCGGCCCAAAGTGAGATAGCCTCGCAGCGTCTTACCGTCTCCTGGGAAGAGGACTATGCTGCAGAATTCGTCGTGGTTCCATTGAGACTCGTCATCGCAGCAGGGGTAAAATGTTTTGATGGCGTATTTTCCTTTCAGGTTTCCCAATGGCTTTGGAGGTAGCATTGCAACATGCTGGTTCTCTGACCTGACTGTCGTTGATCCCTTCGTTTTCTTGGATGCAGGCTGGTTGAGTGTTTCATCTGATTTTCTTTTCTTGGTGGTGGTTGTCTTGGCCTTTTTCTTATTCTCTCTCAAACATGCTCAATGAAGCTGAGGACGAATACTGTGGAAATGCTCTGGTAGCGCTCTCTTGGAGTTGAAGTGATCAAAAGCCTCAAGGACCCATGCATGTGCCCGGCCAGGGTTGCGGACGCGTTGGACTGTGTCTCAATGGAAGGATATAGAGCCGCAGTAGCTGTTGGCTGGGCAGATACGGATGCCATCACGCTCAAGACGCAGGCTTGGGCTGGATTAGTGCTTATTTGACTCAATTGCGGGAGGAGGCAGAAGCTGATGAGGTTGCGATCAAGTACAAAAATGACGACGGTGGCAGAACCGTGTTTTCTGCTCCTTACTGACTAGCAGTCTAATCCCATTGAGGTTAGCGGTTCACCCCTTGCCAGGTTAGCCCAAGATGTCAACGCGAGACAGGCCTGCAAGACATCTGCACCATCACGAATGGAGCAAAAGCATATCCACCGTCACGATTAAAACTTCAAAAAATACATACAACAGCGGGGATTCGCTGGTCGTCACCGACCCAACTACTAATCCGCCCCTTACAGGCTTGACGATGGGAGAGCGGACGGGATCCCGTATTTTCCTATAGGTATGGTCGTATGTGACATTCACAGCCTGCATCGTGGTTCATACGCTTTCCCCTTGATAGAAGTGCCGGGGCTGTTGTACACGCCTGTGAACATGTAGGCGGGTCTCACTATGGCCTAAGGCCCCGTAAAGACCCTACGGAACATATGAGAAGAACTATGGGAGAGATCAAGAGTTGGCTCTCAATTTTGGATAGTTGGTGTGGCGAGAGTGAAAGAGAGAACATAATTATGGAATGTAGACTTGAGTATTGAGTTGGTGTTGAGCCTATGAAGTTCAAAGACATGTTTCTCGAAAACAAGCCTGCATCGACGCCTCCTTCAACGACCTGTCAATCAACACTACTTAGAAGGGCAGCGGGCGAATCTGCATAGGCTGGTTCTCGCCTGAAAAAATCGTGTCAGTCCTCGTGCATCATAGGGACAGTGGGAAAAGAGATATACCTTCAATGATAGGTGCATAGAGCTTGTCCTGGATAAATGCCAGACCAGCACCTATTCCTTGTTGTCAATATCAAAACCGCCAAAGTCACCGTGTGATAAATCATAAAACATACCTGAGAACTTGAGCTCGGGGGGGCCACCATACTCCTCGACTTGAACAGGCTGAAGGTCCTGGACCTCCTCTCTCTTGCGCCATAAGACACGCTTGGGCATCATGGATCGATCCTCAAAGTTGAGACGGCCCAGAGCCCACTCACCAGAGAATAGACGACCGTCTCGAAGCTCAAAGATGGCAGCAGGGTCGCCGGGCTCAGCTTGGATCATGGGCTCGCCGTTGTCTCGAGGATTGGCGACGGGCTTTCCGTCGACAATGATCATGAATCTTCCGGGCATAGACATGTTGGATAGTAATTGGGTTGTAGTAATTGAGTAGAATGAAAGATGGTTTGAGTGATGGTGATCCTAGTTGTGTAGCTGGGGATATGATGTGATATTTATACTACTTCAAAACTTCATCACATGTCGAGTTCTCCGCATTGCTCCCACCAGCCTCTCCAAGTATATCTCAAGGTCCGATCGTTCTCGGAGGATCTACGTGCCATGAAAGGATGTCTTGGTTGACATGCATTGAAGCGTCAAGATCTACGGACAAAGTTGCTATAAATGAAACTCAATCCACAAGCATGAGTCGGATGAGGGGATGTAAGACTGTTGGCTCAGATGAAACAGAGAGGAGGTGTTGGTTCGTTGCCAACCTCCCGCCATTCCATTACCAGAACCAATGCAGATTCTAAAGGGTTGAACTTATACGTCAGTTTGCGTATTTCAAACACAACTTTATGAGTTTGCAGAACATATGTGTTGACTTAACATGTCGTATTGAGTCTGTAGCCAAGTTTTCAGTTACCATATGGAAGGCTCGCTGTTGGTCTGATAACAAGCCCCCCAGCCGCAACTATGTCAATCTAAGATCTAATTCATGTCTTCAGATCTCTGCCGGGTCTGCCCCATCTCAGACATCTCCCTTGCTTCGCCAATGCAAGACTTCCCTGCGGAAAATCATAGCTCAACAAGCTGATTGCCTTAAGTAGACATGATCTGTCGAAGGCTGATTGATTGACCAACTTTTCAAGACAGATCTCAGTTCAGCTTCGAAGTCAAAAACACTCCGGCTCCCCGGACGATCCCGTATTGGACGAAGGCGAGCCGGCACGGCACGGATGCGGGTCTTCCCGTAGTAAGAAAAGATGATCATTCCAGTGATGCCTCTATCAAGGTATCCAAGAAAGAGAAGAGAATTCGACAGGGAGACTCAAGTAAGTCCAATACGCATTCAGTGGGAACTAGACCCGATATATTTGCCTGGAGATCTGAAGTTTTCTTGCCCCATGAGGGTATGTAGCTTCAGGCTTGTCTCAAACAATGATCTCCACACTTGAGATCTGGGATGTGCATTGGAGCAATAGCTAGGGTCCGAATGAGATGCGCCAATGGGTGTTTGTTCGTGATCCCGTGTCTCACAATCTTGGTATCTCGGAATCATAGACGTCATATATGAGGTTTCTAGGTGTTACTTGGCTGACCTGTAGACTGTAGCCAAGATCTCGAATTGATACCGTGTCTCAGGCATGTCTTAAGGATATGTCAAGATATCCAGCCAATGGCTTCGTGTGATTGGAGGTCCATCCGTCTCCGAACACCACACCTCCAGCGACCAAGTAACAAGCAAAGGCTGAAGCGGAGCACTCTGGGGTAATCCCTTTATGGTCACGGACAAGCTCTATCCGAAATATCGGGGGGTTGGGTATACACTCGTGATGCTCGTAGCGACGCCGAACTTTTCTCCGGGACGCATAGCTACTATTGTTCTATACACGGCCTTGAGTACTTGAAACAGGTCTGCAAAAGTTTAAGCTGAGCTCGTGTTAGGACGATGGTAGTCACGTTCGCATTTCGAACCAATGGCTAAGAAGCGATTCTCCGAAATTATCTCCGCTACTTTCCAGAACAAGATACACCTCCGATGACAGAATATATTACCAAAATGAGCGATGTGACTATAATTTTGTATAAAAGAAGTATTCTCAAGATAGTAATTAGTAAAGAAAGCTTTCAGTATAGTATCTTATTCTTAATTATCTGCCCATCATGCTCGGTTCTCTTGTTGTCTTGGTTCTTGCCAGCCTCTCTACCGCCTCGCCAACTTTGGAGAAGCGAGCCATCACATGTCTCAAAGTTGGCCAAACAGCCACTGCCTCGTGGACCAATAGTGCTGGGAAGAAATGTACTTTTACGGGTGTTGTTGGTAGCAACTACGGCGCCAATCCTTCCGGATCAGGAGAGTGAGATTTGCAGCTACCCTCTTCTTTAAGAACACAACGCTGATTCGAAAAGTTACTCTTGTAACGGAAGATGTGGAGCCGGGTGCAGCGGCACTGCTGTTGGCAACGTCTATACACAAGATTGCTTCTCTCACGATATCTGCTCGTACTTCAACTCCGCTTCCGGAGGTGCTAGGTAAGTTTTCTTTTGAAAGAGTAGAGAGTTGATGTTAACCTCGATAGTGACCCCAACTGCGGAGCTGCTTACAATGCAGCTGTCGATGATACTGCTTTAGGTTTTGCGAATGGTTGCAGCCAGACGAATCCAAGCAACAGTGTTGCCAAACCCAATAGTGCTCCGGTTTGCAAATAGAACGGTTCACTCTTTCCCCCGGAGGGCCAGCGATAAC
Source organism: Fusarium secorum (assembly GCA_013363185.1). Taxonomy (NCBI): domain Eukaryota; kingdom Fungi; phylum Ascomycota; class Sordariomycetes; order Hypocreales; family Nectriaceae; genus Fusarium; species Fusarium secorum. The sequence goes on along the minus strand of JABEEM010002873.1, from coordinate 432 downwards.
CTACAAGCTAAGAGCCATGCTGTGCAAGCCAGCCTTTGTCTATAAACATATTATCTTTTTTTTTTTTTTTTCATGCACTTGTTCCATGGCTCTGTTGAAACTGTTATATCTCTTTGCATGCTCCGAGTCTTTGCCGTATCCCTTTTCTGGCGATATGGTCTCGTCCTTCGAACACTGCGCTATCTTTTCGTTTTCATACATCTTGGCTTTCCAGAGGTGCCATGGAAGTCGGCCTATTGGCTTCCTTACCCAAGGTTTTGCTTGTGAACTGAGAATCAGCCATTGCTATGACTTCCTCCGTTGACTTTCATATTCTAAAGCAGCTTCGTAATGACCATCAAGGCCCTCAAGAGTTGTCCCTCGGTCACATGCAACAAATGTGAACTTGAAGAACGGTAACTGCGTCACTCTGAAATTTGAGACGACGGACGA
>JABEEM010002872.1:0-10924 GCA_013363185.1 Fusarium secorum | reverse complement strand
ATCTGATCAATTAGATCCTGACCTTCCTGTGTAGTCATGCTCCCTCTTTTCTGCAGGCAGGTCCTTTTTGTCCTGCACCGCCTGCTTAGTATCTTATTTGCCTGTCGAAGCTCTCGGTTCTCAGCCTTTAATAAGGCAGTCTCATGCATATTTCTCTTTACTGCCTTAGTAAGAGACTGAAGAGCTTCAAGAATTGACTCTGGATTTCATTCTAATGCGGCTAAATTTAGACCCTTTTCTGCCCTTCCTTGCTCCCAACTCCAAAGGCAGGTGTCCATGTACCCTTCCACTCCTCCATTTTCTGTTCCCATATTCATATTCCCCCCTGACCACCGGCAACCAACCAAGTCAGTACATTACTACTCCGTCCTGTTTTCTTTCTTGACACTCGAGTATTAGAAAATTAACTTACATCACCCTTTTTGCCTGAACCTAACGAACACCCCGTATTAGCCTAGCAGACATACGGAGGATAATCAAGCAACGACCCACATGACCTAGCCAAGTGCAGAAGCACTCTTTGATACCAGACGCCTTATCTTGCGCCTTTCTCATTTTTGCAATATTTTATTTTAACCCTGTGTCTCTCTGTCTTGCCAATGACGGCTCTTGATTGAATGAAGGGCGCTTTTACCGAGATTTTTCAAGCCGCACAGTCCAGCTGTAAGGTGTTTCTTTGGTCTGGTCTACACTCTTACAAGACATAGATATCGCGGCCTTGTCTTTCAAGGAGCAGCGCCACTCACTGGATGCTTTACGAGGTGGCTGACACTGTGACGTGGAACGTGCAAAGAGGCTTGAAAGGGGAAACTATATTTGAAATGGACCTGCTATATTCAAGGCGCCCACATCGTTGCCAGCCCATGTAACATCGCCTAACCTACTACCAGACCTAATCACGCAATGTCACATAAGCAACCAGCATTGGCTTGGTACGTCCCATGCATTGCAAGGGGCGTTTTACGCCTTACGGCATCACTATGTGTTACATCAGTGACCAAGCACTTCATTCTATAGTTCCTGGCTACCGCCACTCTTTTGAGCCGTATCGAATGGACACATTGAAGTTGTGAGCATTAGCTCTAACTCAAATGAATTCATGGCGACAACGGATCTTGCCATCGTCACTTAGGCTTACGAGTTAATCGAAGACTTTATGTCAAATCTACATGAAAATGCAGCTTGAGGTAGCAATTCGTCATTGGACTTTTTTCTCTCTCCTCCTTTTTTTTTCTTTTTTCTTTTTTTTTTGGATGGGAGGGGGGAGGGTCGGGGCTAGGACCTTTTCATACAGCATGCCATTCATCTAACAAACCCCCATTCCTTGTCTATCTGCTTACACTACATCCTACTTTGCGCAAGCTTCTCGAGCAAGCAGGTATTACTAGGCTTCACTATGAAAATGATTTTAGTATAGGACATCCTGGATTAAATGGTCCAAGTAGTCTTAGCAATTCGTGTTAATATTTCTGCGAGCTAAGTCTAGGGTTATTACATTAAATTGACGATATGCTGTATGCATAAGAAGCTTTTGGCTTTGAGTCTCCTGCTGAAAGGGAGTTTGTTTTTCGAATATCCAATAGATAAGCGTTTGCCGATCGCAAACTTCTAAGCCTCACAAATCATCTCATCTCGCTTCTCTCGGTAGTGTCAGAAGCTACAGGGCTAAGCCAAGCATGAAAGGATGACCATAAATAGTAATAGACCTCCAATGTAAGCAAGAGCTGGCCCAGGTCACCCCATCAGCGGCGTGATCTTTGCCACAGATCTGAATTCGTTCTGTTGATTATATTATAACTTCAAGCCATACGGCAATGATTTCTACAAGGGCTGTGAAGCACATTTCGAGGTATAACTATACCTCCAGTCTCCTAAACATAAGAAATCCTAACTTTCTCAACAGGGCGCGGGAGAATGGCGAGTTTACTGACTTTGAATTCACTTACGAAGGGCATATCATACCTGTTCACAGGGTGATCATTTGCAGCTATTCCCCAGTATTTCATGCGGCATGCACTGGGAAATTGAAGGTATCATGCGCTTCTCCAGGCATTGTCGTAATAACTGAAATATTGTTCTAGGAGGCATCTACCTGATCATATAGCCTAGACTCTCATTCCCTGCCTATGGTATGACAGATAGTGGAGTTCTTCTATACTAGTGACTATACTGAAGAATCCGAGGAAGAAGATACAGGCACAGACACGATTCCCGTTCTATTGATTCATGCAGCAATGTTCACCTTGGCAGATAAGTATAATGTTAAAGAGTTAAAAGCCCTGTCCGTAAACAAATACTTAGAATACTTGACGAAAAATCTGAATATTTCTAACTTTCTTCTTTCTATATCTGAAGTTTATAACTCTATACTACTCTCTGCGCGAGGACTTCGTGATCGCGCTCTAGCTTTTGCTAGAGAGAAGCTCCCCGGGTTTCTGAGTTTATCAGATACTAGAGAAGAGTTCGAGGAGGTAACCGCTAATGCTCCCGAATTTATCAAAGAGCTTTTATATTATTTTATAGACCATTGACTATTGGGACATTGTGATAACTGTGGTAGTAGTAAATGGGTACCGGTTTTCCCTCTTGACTGTAGATGCAGACAGTGCGGCAAAGGCGGCGCGAGCTCTGAAATACCCCGTGGGAGTCGTTAGGTGCTTCCTGTATTGTAATGAGTTAATAAAAGATCAGGCGGCATGTCTGGAACTAAATCTAGCTTTGGTCAGCATGTTTGACTTTCGCTGTAGCTAGGCCTGGTCCTTAGCATCTGAAACTTGAACTAAAATCGAGCGAATGCCAAGCTTGGCTTCGTGAGTGCATGTGAGTGATCCTGAATCATGCATTACCGTCGATGATATCGATTGACTTTGATATCGTCTGTCCCCTATCGTATTTCTATATTTTTTCAGAACCCCTGCAAGATAATTCTTCCTTATGGCGTAATGACATAGCCAGGCTGCTGACAGCAATGTCTATAAGATAACAGGCCGAGTGCTATAACTGATTGTTTGGGTAAGTTTAAAAGGTGGGCTATGACAAGGAATGATGCGCCACTTACTTCGGTCCAACATTGAGATCTGTGATGTGTTTGTTCGTTTCCTGTTGTCTCGGTCGTAAACTGCCAGGTAAAAAGGCAGGCCCAAGTTTATATCGATCTCAGACTTGGCCTGCCCTTGCTGTGCAGCTTTCTGATCACACTTCTCCTAGGGTGGGCAACCCAACTTTCCCTTGAGACTCAGCACCAGGACAGACTCTTTTGCGTCGTCTGGGACAAAGTTTGCGGTATGCATGGAACCCAGAAGACTAAATACTAGATGTCTTTAACAATATCCCGAATTTCTATTGCGAATAGCGTCTGTATCCTCAGCGTCTTTCCTATCCGAGTGGGAAAGCGGTCTTCTCTTAGTAACTATATGACATCCATCACTAGTCTTCGTCATTTCAATTTCCGACAATGGCCTCCCAGTACCTAACCATTGTATGCTGCTTCAGTAGTGCCTGGCCAATGCGTATTAAGTTCAATGGATATGACTTGAACCGCTCTTGGCCGCCTTATTACTCCAAGGTAGACCGTGTTAGATATTACGCATTAATGTAGCTTCTTGACATAAAGGTTAAGGCTCGTTTCATATGAACAAGGTAAAACAATAGTAAGCGCCAGTTCAAGCTCGATATGTTCGGTCTGCTCATTAATTATGCCCGATTCGAGTCTCTGAGATACTTCTAGCCATATTTACATCATAACTAGCGTGATCACCTTCAACCAGGATCACAATGAGGATATGACAACACAAGCATTGAGAGAGCGACGGTAGAAAAATGTCTAAAGGATATTTACATGGCATAATCCCCGATCCTTTAATAAAAGATCTGATAATCTCTACATTAGCCTACGGATAGAACCAAGGTATATTATTAAAATCCTCGACTAGATGGAATACGGCGTTATCAATAGTCGATGCATATACGAAAGCTTCTCGCAGCCACATGCAAACATGTACGGGGCCTGCATAATAAGTTATTTTCCGTATTCCCATTATTCCGTGTCCGCACTAACTAGTCAACTGCTGACCTAACACAGCGAGAAAGGTCATCAATCGTGCTTGTTGACGTTATCATCGACTTAACGACTGTATCGCGTGAAACGACAGCTCACTAGCCCAAGTAGCCAACCAAGCACAGAAGGATATAAAACAAGTATATTAAATAAACATCGTTATGGTGGTACAATAGCAGCTCATCCTTTAGGTATTGAGAAGTATGGGTCAAATGCCAGGCACTAATAGAAAGCTCAGTTCTGTGTGGATTTGTTTATAAAAGGTCAATATAGAGCTATAAGCTAATCAATTGGCTTCCCTAGCACTATGGTATCATTAAGAGCAAGACATAGTGTCTGAATATGACATAAACAATAATGTAATCACATATATAATAGGGTTTATAATTCATGCAGAGGGGTTTAAGAGCCTGATTGTTGATATGTCATAAGTAATCAGTAAGTGAGTTGATTAATTAGGCTGAGAGTATGCGCTAGTGGCATACTGATAGCTTGAAGTTATGATATCTCTTATGGACTCTAAGCATTAGCATGAGTATAGAAATCTAAGAATAACTTAAATCTACTATACCTAAAGGTTAAAGTTCAGAGAAATTCTATTAAGCACTTTCCTATACCTGTCTATAGATATATAATAATCACTAGATGCCTATAGACTTGAGCTTGGTTTTGTATAGCTAACGCAGAAAAATGAAGGAACGAAAAGAACTTGAAGCTATTCTATAATATCAATTTCGAGACCCTAGCATACTTAAGGAGGCCCTCCTTGTAGATAGCGCAGAACCAGCTAACTCGGCGACTGACACAAGGAAACCTGGCAATAAATGCCTCGCTTTGATAGGAGACACTCTACTTCGCCTCGTCCTTATTAACAATAGCATTATTGGAGGAGCTAGTAGAGGTATATTGGCTGCTCATATAGGTAATGATATAGCTAATCTGCCATTAGCTGAGAGCCATAAGATTTACACTGCTAAAGCGTCTAACACTGCTCTCTAAAAGGATTAGAAAAGATTAGAGCTATTAAAATTTATTAAAACAGCGCTAGCTCAGCAGGGTCAGGTTTACCGCGTCACAGGAGCTTCTACTATTAAGGCACTTATAGGAGCAGTATAAGTTAATTCTCAGCATGACTATAAGCAAGTCCACTATGCTGTCCATAATCTTAATATTAGATCAGACCTTTTGCAATGGGAAGACTATATATTCGATGATGCTACCTGACTTAATATTATGTGTATGTCTATCTTTAATAGATAGATAGACCAGGCTATAGCCGTTGACGATAGGACGCTGAATACTTACAGAATTTGACCTTTAAACACGCCTGTCGCGAGGGCAAACGAGACTGGAAAAAGTCGCAAGGGGAAGGGCTTAGTGAGGATTAAAGGTCTCCAGGGCCAGAAGTCGGAAAAAACAATGTAACGAGATTCAGCGTTGTGGGCTCTATGAGGCGTGTCCTCCGGGGCGGAATAAATCCATCTATCCATCCATCCATTATAAGCATTGCAGCAGCACACATATTGGCGTCATATCTCAAATTGAAAAACTATGGAAGAGTTGCCAGCGAATTTCTGAGCGAGCAATGCAGTGGAGGCTGGGAATGTAGCCTGCCTGGTTAATCTGGCACGGTTTTAGATAAGGCAGAGGAGCAACATAAATAGCAGCGTGCTAATATGTCCGATGAGCAAGGGAAACAAAAGCTAGAATAGAGACAGCAATTTTATTGCTTGTTATTAGTTTATCGGTTTATTTATGTTATGCTAGCGCCGTTTTATTCTCTACTACAATTAGTTCATCGGTTGCCAGACCCGCGGGGGGATATTCTCAGGTCAAAGAAATTACTCAAGTGAATTCCTGGTGAAGGACAACTTTTGTGTTATGCTAGCTTAGAGAAAACAATCTCTTTGAAATTTATGAGCTCGACCTCTACAGGGTAAGTTCTCAACCTAATCAAGCATGTAGACTAGAAATGCGCCGCATTTCCACTTCTGCAGCAATCGAAATCTCCATACTCTCACATTTATCTGACGACGTCGTCTGTTAGACCGCGTTGAACATTCTCACATTCCAGGAGGGAATCAGCACTTAGGTTTTCAAGACCACAACCAAGATTCCTTATCCTATATAACTCTTTCCGGAAGCTTAGCCATTGGAAAACGTGAAGGTATAAATTTTTTTTAATGATTAGATCTACATTCCTGTTGTAGCTGCTTGCTAAACTCAAGAAACAATGCCGTCACCGCCCGACCGTGACGACTTCCTCTTATGGGTTAGTACAGTTTTTGAGAGCGTCACAATTCCCCAATTTGGCTAGCGCAGATAAGCTGTCCCATATTATCAAGAGCCCGCACCAAAAAGGAAACTAGAGCTAGGAATTTCTTCACTCTCAACGACATCCAGGGAGGGGGTTAGCTAGAGTCTATTGAGGTGAACATATAGCAGATTGCCATAAGTGGGCTTTCTCTTTATGGTCAATATGATGCCATTCTAATTGATATGGAGGCGCGCTTTGTTGATGTGATTAGGTGACTGCGTAATTGAGTCATGTACCTTGGTCGACCCCACTATTACCACCAATCATATGTAGTGTCCACCAGGTGTTTAAGTAACAATCATCTACATTGTCCTCAATTCCCTGTCCTAACCCGTAGCGTGATGGCCAACGAAAGCTAATAAAATGCACGTGTAAATTGGAGAGTGTAGCGTTTCTGAGAATACAGGATGCTCAATTAAAAAGTACCCACCTACAGGTACAAAATGATGCATAACGTGTTGTATACAGGGTCAACGAGTCGAAAGGAAAGAAAAAGAGAAGGGGCGAAAAAAAGGTTAATAATTCGAAAGAGATATCATCTGACGCAGTTACGGCCTCTCTGCCTCAGGCAAAATCTGGGCGTTATTTATGTTGACCCTTTTGAGGTATGACAGCCAATAGCAACGTTGTCATGTGACTTATGGCCATTGATTGTTGGTTGGCGTTTCAATTTTGACGCGTCTCGAGCTTTTTAATTGAACATCCTACGATAACAATCGACATCCCTCTTCATTCCTGATCGCGCGCTACGTTGATCTTACGTAAAAGCAAGACCGTATTTTACTGTGCTAACACGCCGCCACAGCGCGACCGTAGAGCCGTAGCTAGATGGCTAGCTATCACCTCAAACGGTTGTTGCACTCCCAAGACTCAATAGCCACACTTACTGACCTACGTCCTCAAACGCTCCTCGGAATGGCACCTACAGAATTTCTGCAACAATTTGAAAAGATCGAAGAGGTAGTTGCTCGATATGCTTTCAAGCTATCAAGCGTCAGATCTCCGGCTGAAATTTACAAAGAGAAGACGGTCGAAATCCGGGGGCGCATCGCTCAATTATGGACAAGCTTGGAACTAGCCCCAGCGCCAGAAAAACCAAGCCTCCAAGACAGTATCGTGAAGTTAGGGGGGCAATTAAAAGAGCTGGAAATAAAATATGAGGCTGGTGTGCAGGACGAGGAGAAGGCGTATAACCGGGCGTTACAAGATATTGCAGACGCGCTCCGCTATGAACTCTTGGAAATTATTGGGCCTGCGAATATAGAGTCGTATCTACGAAGCATCTGGAGCGAGAATTCTGACTGGCAAGACTCAAACAATGCAGTCGTTAATTGTCAGCCACACGATGCAACTCTCCAAGCGATCGGCGCCAAAGAGGCATGTGTACCTAAAGGAATGCCCGAAAACCGGCATACAAGTCTGATGACCACTCCTGTAAGCGTAAGCGCCCGATCTATTGCCCATATTCATGCTTGCCTATTAACTGTTATAATACAAATGAAAGAGAATATCGCCAGAATCCATGGGAAGGAAACGACGTCAGGTTAAGAAAGATGACCCTCGTACCAAACTCGGCAATTCTCTTGTCTCTTGTCCAGCTGTGGGGTCTTCGTGAAGACGAACATGACATAGCTACAGGCGACATGGGGACAAGAGACTGAGCATGGACGAAGACTTTGAGGGCATCACAAACCCGGATGCCAGCAGCATCTATCTCGCATTTTGGGAAAAGTCCAAGGACTGGTTCACTGTACTCCTACTTCCGATGCAAGATCTCGAAAGCGTCGGCATTTTGGGTTCGATAGAAAGTCTTGGCTTAGCAGAGGTTCTCCCTAGCTGCTACTGCGATAAGCAAGATGGCTTTTCCTGGGCGGAGGGATTTAACGACAGCGAGCCTCTAGTCATGCAGCGAGAGTTCCCCGTAATGTACTTTGATAGCCAAGACTTCCCCGCCAAGAGCGCCGTCGGCTGGGTCTCTGCAAGAGATTTGAGGCAGTTTGATGTGAATAATAAGAACTCGCTTATGCCTCACATACAGTCGGTTCGCAAGTTTCTTAAGACTCGGGCAGAAAAACGTTCGCCAGAACGAGAAGTAAACAGGTCAAAGTCTGAGGCACCTGACACGACAGAACAGTCATCAATAGAGGCCAGCAGCTATCCGCCCACGCCTCTGAAAGGTAATTTAATAATATACTCCCTTGATGAACTGGATCGCTTACTATATACAGTTCCTCTTCAACATCACAGTCCTCAGATAGCAGCTCCTGACCAGGATCAAGAGGAACCCAGTTCTCTACCCGCAACTCAACCAGTATTACCTTTAGATCACGTCGCCCTGCATGACCCCCCCCATTCAACAACAATCGTTACCCGATCTTCGTAGCGATGAGGGACAACAGCATCGACTGAACCTGGAAGACATTGCGATATCTTCTCCTGGGCCGGGACAATAGCTTGATGAACCTTGTGATATCTTTGAGCTTATAAGTACTGCCGCACTTTTAAATACGATATAAGAAGTTTGTCAGGACACTAGTTTGTTAAGACTACATTGCAATGAGAGAGCAAACAGGACCGCTACCCCTGAGAAAAATATAAGAGCTGAGTTATTTAGATTATCTGTGTCAGAGCAAGCCTCTGGCGTTGCTATATGCCCACCGCATCCGCCTTCAAGAGAGTTGCTTCCTATGAACCCAATATCAAAGCCATATAAAACGCCAGAAATCTATACAATAGAGCCTTTTCCATCAAGTCTATCTATCCCACACACTTCATCAACAGACTCCGCGCAACCGGCCCTGCTCTACGCTCTGGAGCAATATGCCCAAGTCAAGATAGGTCATCCTCACAGTAATCGACCCATTATCAATGCTGCAAATTCAACAACAGAAGAGCGACAACAAGCATAACAAGCTCCAAGCGTGGTTCAGAATAACAATAACGCATCAGACGCCATTAGCGATATGCCATGTAATGCAGACTACCCACGTCTAAGTCAAATAAGAGCTCCGTGTAACTTCAAAGCCTCTAGAACTACTATTATATTGCCACCGATCAGCTCCATGCTTAAGCAGGGAGTGAACAGTCCTCCGTCGCACGAACCTCCCAGTCATACGCCAACTCTAAATAATCAGCTATCTTCTTTTCCCGCTCGATTATCCTAGTTAGCCATCAATGCACTATCACCGCCATCACTATCACTATCACTCTATACTTAACTATTAATGACCAAACTTGCTAGTAAATCGCTAGATGTTCGAGCATCGTTCAATTAAATATCAACTGCCTAATATACACCTGCTCTTCCCGCTCAGGTCCAAAGCGATGACTCGTTCTATACTCAAGAGTCATCTACTAGCATATCAACTGAGCAGCGTCGTTTAAACAGCCCTGGAGCACTAACATCTAACTCGCATAATGGATATAATACATAGACTTCCTGCGAGCTCGAAGTCACTCGCCCAAAGGGTAACTAGTACAAGAAACTTCCTGAGGATCTGATCACATGTTTAGAAAAGTATCAGCAGGATAACAACCTCAGTCTTGGAATCGATAGGCTACGGATATAGCCTGGAAATTACGTATGTCCTTTCTATATCGAGTCTAAGAGGAAGCTCTATAAGCGCCCTAGTCATTTCTCAAACCACTTAGCAAGCCACTGAGCTGCTCTCAAGAAGAAGCATTGAAAAGGTGGCCGATATTTGTATTCACTTCAACTGTGATATTGGGTTATTGTGTTTCTTAGCGATAGAAGATTGACAGGAAGAGAATGATCGATGTAGGTTACGAGGTACCCTACTGTACCAATTACCACGGGTATTAGGCCCAATACCAGTTTTTGTGGCCCGTGCACCTACCCCATTTCAACGGGTTCGAATACAAGAAAACTTGGCTCGTGCACCCTGCCTGATTCCCAGGGCGGCTAATAGGCGGACGGGTCCCGTCCAGTTCTTCTTTTCTGTGCCAGTGCCTCAGCTTTCTGGGGTCGCAACCTCTGTTTTCGGAGACGCAGACCTCATTTTTTGGAGGTTCACGAACTATCGACCATCCAATCAAAAACAAGTATTACTTACACTATCAGCAATAAACTGAGCAATAGCAAAATTTCAACCAGACTTAAGCTTGTATGTATTTTTTAAGTCTTGTGAATGTTAAATAGAACTGAATCTAAGAGAATAAGAGTTTGAAATTTTCTTTTTACTCCGTTATGAGCTTGTAATCCCCTTTTTGCGTGACTTTATTGCTAAGCGCAGTGGCTAGGCACGTGATGAGCCGATTCGAGGCAACTCCGAAAACCGGCGTCGATGTTCTTACGGTGTCTGCTGCCGTTACATCCTTACCACCGTTATCGACCATAGCATCATCCATTGGAAACGGTTCCAGTTGTCATAACGGTAGGCCACCCACCTTGGCTTTACTTCCACACCCCCTCCCTTTCACGCAGCCCTGGTTTCGGCTTACGCACCAAGTTCAGGCTACCATTAGCGCCGAGCTCTTAATTCTGATCTTGGATGCAATAATGATTACTCGTGGGTTTGACTAAAAAGGAA
>JABEEM010002869.1:0-15249 GCA_013363185.1 Fusarium secorum | reverse complement strand
GGTTGATGGACACACTGATCCTGTACCGCATACAACATTATTCCTTCGATAAATACTCCCAATACTTTACAGCTTAGGTTGCTTGCAGCACGAAGAGTCACTCATAGCCGCCAGCTTGCTAACCTTATCAGTGGTATCAAACCCAGTTTTCTTAGCAGCCACTTCACTGGGAGTAACCGAGTAAGAAGGAGGCACGTCCATGACAGGGTTGCAGGTGAAGAAGTGGCGGGGTCTGAGTAAGAGTGTAATCGGCTCAGCGGGCATAACTGGGAAATCCTCTGGAGCGGGGAAATGAGTGATACCAAACGTGTGCCAGAGGACGATATCAGTATTAGCGACGCTCTTAGTACCGTCGCCAATCCAAGCCCCGAGGCCTCTGGAAGGCTCACCAGAGCTCTGAGCAACGTGGTTGCCAGCGGCCCAGAGTTCATCATCCGCATCTGGAAATGGTCAGCATGGGGCATAGATCCAGAAGGGGAGAGAATATCTTACACTTTGTCACATGAACAGCATGGCGAGCAAAGAAGGCTCTCTTCCATACAAGAGAACCCTCCTTGGGCATCAAGTTCGGCACGTCTCGGCTCACAAGCTTGTACGAGACAGGCTTACCGCTCTCAGAGTTGAGCTTGTTCTCATTGACAATATCCCAGGAGCGAGATGTAGCACCGTTATAGTCAGTTATAGCCTGGCCAGTGGTCTCGAGTCGAGTGCGCTTAGCATAGAAGGCGTTGCCGTAGAGGTTGTCTGGGCTGCCAACCGGGGCATCCGAAGGTACAGCATCAACCATGTGGACCGTGTTCTCGTGTCCGTCGATGCTGGGGTTGATACGGAGAAGGAAGAGATGCTGATGGTTATGGGAGTTGACACCTAGGTAAGGTTAGTCTGAGGACTATAGCTATCATTGCGAGACTTACCCTTCTTGACTTGCGTTCCATAGCCTTGCAGATCCTCACCGGGGTTCATGACATAGGTGTTGAGGATGCCTGTAAGCTTGATATCAGGCTGGATTGTTCCGTCCTGGTGGAACACCCACTATGTTCTGTTAGTGGTCTCTTCTTGATACTTGGCAGATGCAACATACTTGAATGGCATACTCGTAGTTGGCAGCAGTAAAGACATGCTGAACGATAAGCTTCCTAGCACGTGTGACGATAGTTGAGTTGTCTCGGAAGTCTGTGTGCTTGAACAGGATGCCATCGTCTTCCTCATGGATGCATACGGCATTCTCAATCTTGCGGATCTGTCCAGTCTGGGTTGGGAGCTCGGCATCGAGATAATGAATGGCACCTTTAAAGTTAGCTTGGTGAAATGCGGAGTGAGAGCCAGCATACCCTTGCAGTCACATCCAAGTGAGAGACTGTTTGTCAGATATCCGGCACCATACTCGCCCAGATCGAAGGCATGCTTGCGATGATGAGGAGGCTCGGGGTGACCACTAAGTATTGGTGTCAGTGCGAGACTTGTCAAGAAGGGCGGCCGGCGACGTACTAGGGAACAACCATCTCAGAAAGAGACATGCGATAGAAGATTGGCCTGACGTTTCCCTTATCGTTGAAGGTAATGTTGTTGAACACAATACCCTCACGATAATTGAAGCCGATGTGGAACTTCCAGTTCTGCCACTCTAGCTCCCTTCCGTTGACATTGAACGAAACGCCCTCCGGCTGGGAGATGTAAATTGGCTTCAAGTCCTTTCTATACCCGCCCTCCTTCTGGATATACAGATGATGATAATCCACCGCCTTGTTTCTCTGAAGAGGTCGTCGAACGCGAGGAATATCGATAGCAATGATCTCCTTCTTCCGGGGATCATAGATCGGATGGAAGTCAAGAGGATATTGATATTGGCAGTTATCAACATCTGGGCGGAAGTACATCAGGCCTTGGAACAGGCGTGTGCTGCTACCATATCGAGGGTCGTGGCTGATGGTCCATGGATCGGCGTAGACTTTGTGCATCTCGTCTGCGGCGATTCCGCTGATTCGGCATTGCTCGATGACTTGGGGGTCTTTGCGACAAGCTTCTTCGACTTCGAGCATTTCTTCAACGATGAGCTGCAAGGTAGTCATCAATTAGCTAACTTTTCAATGTAATTCTTGGGGGGCGGTCTCACAATAGGCTGTTGTCCTTCAGCACGCTCCCACTTTGTGATCCTTTGACTCTTCAAGTCGATCAGGCCATCGTAGACATGGCCTCTGCCGTCTCTGGGATCAATAATGACAACTTCTGCAACACGCCGAGGTCTGGCGCCACTTGATGGATTGGCAAGCCAGGCAACCATCTCAGCCTTGCGCGGCTCTTGGAGCGTTATGACGTGGAAGTGGACTGCATCGCCATGCTCTTTGCGCACAACAGAGGTAGCGAGGCGGATTTCCTCTCCGCTGAGAGGATCGAAGGGATGGGGGATTGAACCTGACATTGTGATGTGTATTGATTCAAGACGTTATGTTCGAACTTGATGTGAGATGCTTCAACCGGGGGCCTTTGGTTGCATCAAATACTTATTCAACAACAGCACGAATGCGACAGACAAACGTAATCGCAACTCGAGAAGTTCCAGTCTTTGCCTAGAATCAGTATGGGCCGATATTTCGGATCTGTAGACCCCGAACCCGGGCTTCTTCTGGTGAATTATTGTACGGAATCGGGTCCTCGACACGTTCTACCACGATGGGCAAGCCGTCACCAAGTAAAGCTCCTCTCAGAGCTCTCCACCTCGGTCCCATTCCGTTCAGTATCAGGTGGGGAGCTACCCCGGAAGATGGCTTAAACTTGCATATCTCGACGCTCAACTGTAGTCCGTAGCAACGCTAATCAGCTCCGTATGCCACTGGAAGCTTGGAGATAGGCCTACCCAAACTGTTCAATTACTCTAAAGTTCACCCAACTGCTCGCTTCCTTAGACTTGCCTAACGCGGTAAGTGCTGCCTCGGCAGATGGGAAGGGTCAATTGGTTGCAGTATCAAATCTTAGCGCAAAACTTAGGCTAGAGTTGCCAATCACGGTTAGTATGTAACCAGGATTCAATGACAAGCGGAGAGTGATGCTGGCAGACTGAAGCAGCACGTTGTAAGTCAGTATCATTGTCTTATCATATGTACGAGCAAGAGATGGTGTGATATCAGCAAGTCCACAATAGAATACTTTGGGGTGTGTCAACGAAATGAATTCTGACGTGGAGGCTGGCTATAGAAACTCGCATATCTAGTCTAGAAATTTGCTTTGCCAGTAAACCCTTCGTTCTGCACCAATTCGATCCAATAATTATCAGGGTCAAGAAGAAATGCGACATTCTTCATCTTACCATCAGTTAGTCTCTTCTTCCATGCAACATTCAGTCCTTCCAACCGTGCACACGCTGCATCAATATTATCGACAGTAACACCTTGCAAAGTCAGTTATTTCTACCATGTAAACAAGACGAATTAACTGACAAATATGACCGAATCCTTGAGGTTGATCGTTTCCATTGTGGACTTGCGATATCGCGTTATCTCCACCTTGCCAGATGAGAGCGAGTAATCCTTCACGGCGTGACAAGCCTTCTGTTCCGGTGAAGGGACCGGTTGAAGGATACCCTAAGAGAAATGTCTTTGAGTTTCCGTTCTCGCTGTCGAGAGTTTGGATCAGCTTCATTCCGAGATTCTCTGTGTAGTAGCGAACGGATCGAGCAGCGTCGGTGACCCGCAGAGCGTATTGATTCTGCATCAGCATCAGTTCCCATGATCCATCATGTGAGAGGCAGGTGCAGACTTACAACACTAGACAGGCGAGAAGCATCAGGAGTAACATTGTTATTCGGCGAGTTCTTCTCACTGATATGGATGCAGTAGCCGTCTGGGTCCAGAGCAATCACTGGCTCGTTCCCGGAGGAGACATCCTGCTGGAACTTGTAACCAGCTTTGGCCAGTGTCTGGTAGGTAGACTGTAGATTCGCCACTGAAATCGAGATATGGGAGAAGCCGAGATAAGGTTTTTCATTGCCATTGCTTACTCTATAATTGTCATCACTCTCAGTGCCATAGTTGTGAGTGAGCTCGATTAAGCCTTGACGATCGAACGTGAACTTCCCATGGGACGGCGAGCCTGGACTGTCGACACCAAGGAAGTAAAGATCGAACTTATTCTCAGGAAATGAAAGCTTTTGGACAACGCTAAGGCCAAGAAGCTCGTAGAACTGGACTGTAAGAGGGTTGTTCAGTAAGCCCCTACGAATTGGTGAATGGTGGTTTTACTTACTCGTACGTTTGGGATCCTTCACACGAATCCTATCGTTTTCAGGATGAGTATGCAGAGGTTGAGTGAGCGGCGCAGGATGAACTCACATCGCATGATTCAGGTTGTAAGTCCTGGTATCTGTCATGGTGCTGGCTCGAACGGTAGTTAGCGTGGCAAGGCTCGCTACCTGATTTGAGCCTCCTATCCAGGTCTTTAATACTACAGGTACATGATTGCGTGCTCTTAGAGGGAAAGGATAGAGGTGTCCAGGCAACACATACCATTTTCGGTATGGTGAGTGTGGACCACCGTGGGACCAACATCAAGGGTTCCCCTTCCTGATCAAGTATTCAGGTTATCTGTCAGATCCATAGAAAGTCTTGGAACAAGTCCAGTCCAGACAGGGTCACAAGCAGCATGAATCTGACCCCGCATGCATTGGATGCTATCAACCCGCAAAGATCTCCAATATAGCATGGCTTGTGAGGGATTCTTGGCATAGACGACAAGATGGGCTTGATGCTTGTGATATCTTGGCACGTTATCGAAAGAGGGTATGAAGAACATCATTCAAATATGTAATGAGGGGCTAATCATTCGATTTGCTATCCTCCATTGCCACTCAATACTAAATCCATTCGAAAGCAAAAGGATACGCAAGACATGTCCCATTCTATCCGAGGCAAAACAGCCATTGTTACTGGCGCTGGCAGTGGCATCAACCTCGCATTTGCGGAACAGCTTCTGAATGGCGGATGCAATGTCCTTTTCGCCGACCTCGCTCTGCGACCTGAAGCTCAGAAGCTGGTGGAGGATTATTCTAGCGGTGTCGAAAGCAAGAGCCGAGCTGTTTTCCAACAGACCGATGTGACTAACTGGTCTCATCTCGAGCGAATGTCCGAAAGGGCAGAAGAGGAATTCGGCGACATTGACATCTGGAGTTTACGAACCGGTATGCACTCTAGGTCTCTCAAGGGAATTGCCACTGACTCTAAGTTTTGCTAGAGCTTCAGCAGCTTTTGGTATCCTCCTGGAACCCCACAAAGCAAAGATGCCCTCCACGGTGGTTGCTATGCCAGTATCGACGTCAACTTGGTTCATCCTATTAGGACCACTCAATTGGCACTGTCTCGTTTCTTGAGATACGAAAAGAAACCTCGCACGATTGTAATCATTTCGAGCACAAACGCCCAAGACACCTGCTTGTCCACAGCGATTTATGATGCGACAAAACATGCGATCAGTGGATTCGTGCGTGCAATGGCCAAGATCGATCAAGTCGGCGTCCGTATCGCTGCAGTCGCGCCAGGCATCATCAAGACGCCTCTCTTCATGGAAAACCCAGACAAACTTGCGATGATTGATACCAGCAAGGACGTTCTGGTCGAGCCGTCTGAGGTCGCTAGTGTCATGGTTGCCTTGATTGAGAGAGACAGCATCTGCTCGACCATTGACCAAGCGAGGACTGGGCCCCAGGACGTCGAGATCAGGACCGGGTCAATCATTGAAGTGACCAAGAACCGAGCTCGTGTTGTCAACGCTTATTACGATCCGGGTCCTTCGGATGCTGGGGCAATTGGTTCTAACTTTGCCACTTCGGAGTACACTACGTTGGCTTTACTGTTGACTCAGGGATGGGGAGAACCTAGTGTAAAGGCGAGCAGCAATCTTTGATCAGATCATTAGATCAAATTCTTTTTTAGCAGAGTCTCGACCGAAGTGATCCATATTAACACTCGTTAGTGCCTGTATGGTCCAGTAGTGATCCCCATGAACCTCAAAAATCCTGATACTAGAGCAGTTGACACACAAGCTCAGCTACTGTTAGTTCGTAAACAAGGAGCTTCCAAAGGTAAGATCAGTCGGCCAGCAGGATCATCACGTGTACAAATTATCGATACGTATCCAATATCCCGAGAGACGGTTAGGTCGGAAGTTTGATAGGCGTCCATTTGACCACCGAAACTCCGTAACTGCTGTGCTACGTTAAGCCACTTGCGATAGGACAAGGCATGTGGCACTCGGTCTGAGGGGAGTCGAGGCGCGACGCAACAGCAACTCCGTCAACTAAATCGTCACGCGCCTAAAGATATCTCGATATCCTATCTAATTGACGTCCGTCTCCATGCGGCGAACGTAGATAAGTAGTAAGTGGCCAAACCGTAAAGGGGTTCGCGATGCCGCTACTCCCAGCAAAGTAAGTCCAGACTGTGCCATCCTAATTGTGCCTAGTGCAGCGCGTGGGTTACACCAGAGACCGCGATCTCGCTTCATTTCCCCGCACGATAACGAACATCCCTGGAAAAGCTTATCTCGGCAGTCTTGGCCCTGGGGGAACGAACTCCTTGGCATTCTTATCAGCTCGCTTGCAGTCTATGAACAATTCGTGATGAGGTTTATTTAAGATATATCCCTTCATGTTGAATGTATTTACTGTTAAGAGCAACAAGGACTCACATAGACCAAGATTTGGCAAACATCGCCAGCTATTTTCACCATGGCCGATCCGACTCCTCACCAGGTTACACAAGGTCACTTGCGGCCGCGTCTGAGCAAGTTGACTATGGTTGCAATGACGTTCGCGATTCTTAAGTGAGTAGATTCACATCCCCCTTCGTAACCAAAGAGTCGTTAACTGACTTCTGCAGTACCTGGATCGCGTTAGGTGGCACAATCGGTATCGTGATGCCGTCTGGAGGCCCAGTCGCGCTCCTGTACGGCTTCATCTTCTGTGTTGCATGCAATTTCGCTCTAGCCTTCAGTCTTGGTGAGCTTGCAGCCATCTGGCCAACAGCAGGCGGACAATATCATTTCGTATACGCTCTCAGCAGTGAGCGATGGAAGAGATTTCTGGTATGTCGGAGTCTCCGGCACGAGCACATGTGAAGAAGCTAATAATCTCCAGAGTCTATGTGCAGGATGGATCAATATTGCCGGCTGGCTCACTCTGGTAACGACCGAAGCGATCTTTTCTGGTGAATCTTCCTTATCGAAACAAGTAGTCCCTTTCGCTAATTGGAATCAGCAATGTTCATTGCTGCCGCTATTGTCGTGGCGTCAGGGAGATCAACACCAGTCGACTCTTGGACAATATACCTTGTCTTCCTTGCCATTATCACATTTTCGACTATCGTGAACATCTGGGGCAATTCGATCCTCGGCCCTTAGAGCAACTTCGCTCGTAAGTTTTCATTTACAAAACCTGGGATGTAGCTTTCTAACATTATCATCAAGTTTACTGGTCAATTATGAGCGTAGTCATCATCAGCATCATTCTGTTATCCATGTCAGAAAAGACCAGCGCTGAGTTTGTTTTCACGACGTTCAATAACGAGACAGGATGGTCAGATGGAATGGCATGGCTTCTAGGTCTACTTCAATCCGCTTTGTCGCTGATTGGATTTGACGCGGTTCTGCACATGACCGAAGAAATGCCTAATCCCCATTTGGATGCTCCCCTTGCAATTGTCTATGCTATTGGTGTTGGCGGTTCTACGTGAGTATTGAAAACCTGGCCAAGGCACTCTTCATGGAATACTGACCTCAGCAGTGGCGTGATCTTTATCTTAGTGATCCTCTTCTGTCTGACTGATGTTGACAAGGTTGTGAGTTCACCAACTGGTCAACCTCTGATTGCTCTGTTCGACCAAGCCACGAACAGCCGAGCAGCATCTACCATCATCAGCTGTATGCTAGGGTTGTGTTTCATCCACGGCACGAATGGGTCGATCACCACAACGAGCCGATTGATATACTCCATGGCTCGAGATAATGGCTTCTTTTTCTCTCGATATTTCAACCACATCAACCCAAAGTTGGAGGTTCCAGTGCGCACGATCATCTTCACCTATATCTTCAATGTGCTATTCGGTGCCCTTTATCTAGGACCCACAGTAGCTTTCAACGCGTTCATCGCGTCTTGTACCATTCTTCTGAACATATCATACGCTTTCCCAATCTTCGTTTTAGTCATTCGAGGCAGAGGCATCCTCGCTCCCCATCAGCACCCTCATACGCCATGGAAGCTTGGAAACTTCTGGGGATATCTTGCCAACTGGACAGCCTGCCTGTATGTTTCGGTAACTTCAGTGGTATGTTGGTTTCTAGCGAAATGGAACGATTTACTGACATGGACACAGCTTTTCTGCTTCCCTCCATCGTTACATGTCACTGGAAACACGATGAGTACGTATTTTCTGTCTCTTGTAATTCATCGTCTGCTCACATCATTACAGATTATGTTTCTGTTGTCATAGCAATCTGCTGCCTTGCCATTGCTATTTATTGGATTGCTCGCGGGAAGACCTTTAAGGGGCCTGTAAGTCTTCTCTCTCTGGTATGTTGGCCGACATATGATGCTAATTGGTGCCTCAGAATCTCGAAACTATTATGGCGCAAAGAGAAGAGGTGGTTCAAGCGCCTGGCCATGGGAGACGTGGCGAGAAGGAAGATATTCATGATCATTCTGTGTCTGCCTAGATCAAATAATAGATTTCACCCCATCGGTGTTCAATTAAACTCACTTTTTGTCGGCAGCTAAACATCACTTGTTAAAATCTGAACTGCGCTTGCTGGCAGTTGCAAACACGCGATATTGAAATTGGCACTTCTAAAAAGATGTTAGTCAGCCCCCCAGCCTCATATCGATTGATTAAAAGCGAGGTCACCTACGATGTAAGACTGCGAGGGAAAAAGAAGTAGTGCATAGAGTACCAAAGTCCTTATAAAGACAGGAGGTCTGCAACAAGGAGAAGGTACAGGGTAGCAATCAGTCGATCTTGGGGTCGAGGTTTAGCGTATTTTAGCCAATGGGATTCTCATTTCAGCTTTCTAACCTTTCTCTAAACGGAATATCTAGAGTGCTTATCTCTGATAAGATAAGGCTTGTCGCAGAACTGGTCTTATGGCTTGTCAACTTGATGAGTAACCATATTAACTCAGACTATTCCACTGTGTGTGGTGAAGTTGGATAAGACATATTTCTTGAATAGTATAGGTACTCTATTGCATTATATCATAGAAATGCACTAAGAGCAGTTGACAGATTTGAAGCAAATCACGTAAAACATCATAGAATATTCTTTTAGTTTTATCATATTGACGGCAACTAAATAATGGTCCAGTATAATCAAGCCCCAAAACGTGGATATGTAAGCTCAAAAAAGCAACATACTACGGCAAAAAGGACTTTGTAAAAGACATATTACTTCCCAAGATCTTGATTATCAACGTCTCCTTTTCCGATATAGTAGGGAGATCCTCCATAACCCTTAGGCAATGTGATCACTCTTAAACTGTCTTGCTTGCATCCTTTGCTGCATCACTTTTGCCGCGGATGATGGTGGAGAGATCGCCGAGAGGTAGCATGATGGGGAAGTCGACCGACATGAGGATAAGACACCCGAACATATACCATCCGATCAATGATATAGCAAACAACAAGCCCGCTCCGGCATGCTGGCACTTGAGCGCAAGATCCGCCTTCCCTTGTGAAACGGCGAAGAAGGCAGCGGCCAGGCAAGAGACTATCACAAGTTAATGAGTGTTGGATCAGAGACAGGTGGTTAAGCTTACAGCAAGGAACGAGAAGAAGGAGGATGGAAAACAGAGCGACATTTGTTCGAACAGCCGCTATAGTGTAGAATGTGCATAATATAGCCATGGCAACTAGAAAGAATGAGAAAGTCGAGAAGAATTGTGGTTGAGTGAGACCATTTGCAGCGGTACCATCAGTCGAATATGTGCTGTAGGCGCCGGAGTCAGGGTCAATAGTTGTAACGAGGGTGAGGAAGAAGCCTCCGAAGGTGAAGAAAACGGTCGACGGAAAGGTGTTTCCTAGAAGGCAGATGTTAGCTAAGGAATTAGAACGATGAAGAGTCAATTGGTACCGAGAATCCATTCGCCAATGCCTCCCAAGACTAGAAGGAGGCCACCCAGGCCGAGGTAGGCACCACTACGATCTATTAGCCAATGTATACAGTCGAAGGGGTGATGGGCCTACACGTTCGCAGCGGCAGCAAAGCCGCCAGATCCCTGCCATCCAAGCAAGCCAATGGATAGTGGTGTGGAACACAGCAAGAATCCCGCCAAAGCTGTACTGGTAAGTATCATAGGGACTATTAGAGACAGTGCTACATACCAACTGGAGTAGGGTTGCCGAAAGTCTTTCGAAGATCTCCCTTGACCCTATTCTGTGGCTGAAGATAAAGCTGCTCGAACAACTCTGGCGAGATGGGGATGCTCTGGGCTGTATGGACATGGTCCATCTCTTCGCCATCGCTTCGAGGCTTGCCGTTGACGCTGTTACGAGGAGACATTTTGAGGTTGGTATATGAGCAGACACGTTCGTGTGTGAGCTTGGTAGGTGAGGTTTATGAGAGACAGGGGAGCTCAAGCTTGATGACGACAAATATCGAGGGGAAGCTTCAATACTTTATAGGCTATAGCATAGCTACCAAGAAGGAATAGAGTTTCCACATGCCCGGCCCTCGGGGTGAGGAAAAACAGCGGAATGGCTTACACCAAGAACTGTTGATCTCCTCCTAGCGTCTGTCCTCTTATTTTCCTTACCCTCTAGCGTGGGTTGATAGTCTGGGGAAGTGGGCTCTGTCTGGATAAGGCCTGCGGAGATGTTACATTGGCTTGCAGTCAGATCCATGCACAAGAGACAGCTAGGTCCAAACCAATCTCAGATCGCCCGAAATGCCGAATCGGCCATGAAGTGCCGAATAAACGCGAACCTCCGTTATCTCTGGTCCATGGATAACTGGAATCCGGGATGAAGATCAGACCCGACTACTCGATACGGTGATTTACTTGACACGTTGGCTTGCAGCCATATCTATGATAAACATGGGGTTGGGGATACTTCTATGTGCCTTAGGCCTCACTGCACCAAAAGGGAGACTTTACTAGTTCTAGATCAATGAATGCTCCATCAAATTGACCAGGAAACTCAATGAATCTACTTAACAACATGATGCTTGGACATCAAAGTCCAAGTCATCCGGTCGAGCGGCAGACTATATAAACTACAGACGCGTCGATCAAGGGACATACCCAGCATTTTATGCCATTGACTCAGTAAAAACAAGTATAACACAGTTGAAAAAGTGTTCGCAATAGTGTGACGACCAATAAACGCATGCATGCGCTGATGCGGAGCGGAGACGGGTCCGAGCTGCGGGATCACCCCCGCACTGCAACTCAACAAGAACCAGTCACGAGTGAATCAATGATGGACTAGCGAGATGAAAGATCCAAAATAAAAGTATTGACATGGAGATCGTGGTACATTTGGTACTTGGTCTGGTGATCAGATAAATCCGGTTAGGTCGGTGTAGAAGACGGTGAGGGATGCCTGCGGAGGTTGCGGATATCAAATTACCGATATCTACCTTTCATGCTAGTCATGTATTGACACTACCGTGGGTAACAGTTATCCAATCTACCAATCTGATAAAAGTACGGGTGTTTATTTGCCAGATATGCTTGCACTGACGTGCGCGCTTTGACGATGAACGATACCACGTCAACGTCCAGATCGACAGATCAGCTAGATCCGGTGCCTTCAGCTTTGACATGTTCCCACTCACTGTCCTGAGTCAATGCTTCATCCTCTTCAGGGAGCTGCTTTTCCAGCCCATCAAGAATAGCTTTCAAGCCATCCAAGACCTTGGGATTATTCACCCTCTGAATCCTGTGCTCCAGCTCCCTGATCTTATCCTTCAACTCTTGCGTTTTGACATCAGCCAGATCAACTACCTCGGCATCTTCCTGCTCCTCCTCCTTAACCTCGTTCTCCCCCTCGTCTTGCCGTTCAAGACCGTCACCCCAGGCTTCCGCAAAAGCCTGCGCCATGTTGTGATCCTTGATCGCAAATACAATCTCATCAATGTATTCCCATCTCTCCCTTAGCTTTGACTTATCGTATCTTGGAGTGAGAACAGATTTCCAAGCTCTTGCTATTTCGCCAACCGGATTTCCGTGCGCACCGCAGCCCCAAGCTCCAAGGACAAGTCGTTTGCACCTTTTGACCATAGCGATTCGCATAACGGCCCTCATCTTGGCTTGCGCCGTATCGCGATCCTTCTTGTTGGCGTACGATGCCACCCCGTCCTCATCAAGCTCGAATTCCGGGCCACGGATCATTGCTGCCGTGATGCAGTCGACGTAGAACCGATCCTTCTTGTCCATAACATTCCCGTCTTCATCTCTGAAGACCAACACCGTCGGAGTCCAAATCGAAGAAAGTTCGGGGAGTCGGTACCACTCATCCTTGAGAGAAGGATATAGCGTAGTGCGCATACATAATGATTCCTCTTGACTATTGGCACCGTTTAGAAATCCACCTCCAGGGTTCAGAGGCGAACCCATGTTCAAAATTGCCACATGAGCTCTCGTATTAGCAAAATCTGCTTTGACGCCCGCCGGTGTCTCAATATTGAGAAGGTCTCTTGCAGCAACAAGCGTATCGACTTCCCTGATTGAGATTCTTGGTGTTTTAAGCTTTGCCAAATCCTCGTGGGGATCTTCAGCGCCTTCTGTAGATTTGCCCTTAGTTGCTGCATCACCCTTGTCCTCTTGTTTCTTCAAAAGCCTTCCATATGCTTCAGGCAAGACTGTGGTGTTCATAAAAGGTATGAGCTCTGCTGAATTGATTCCTTTCTGAGCACCGGGATATGCAGTGAGGAGGCCGGGGATGACCTTGTTGATGGTGGCTTTGGCCTTTTTGGAGCGTGCATCTTTGCGAAACGCCGCTGGTGGTCGGCCGATAGATGGCTCTGTGCGTCCCATAGTAATATTCTGTCAGCCGTGAATTTGTTTGTGAGATGAAACTCGGAGTTTTGCGACGCTGGCGACTCAGTTCGAGATTATCAATTCGGGCGCCTTCAGTGGACACCTTTTGGTTGGGGACCTTGATGAGCAGCGGCCCAGATCAGCCTACAACTACCTACAAAGGTGTTTTGGGCTTGGATAAAATTTTGCGGCGGTAATAAAGAAAAGGAATGGCAAAAATATTCGCCAGATGAAGCATCATGGAGACGTCAAATGCGCAGACTGGATCATCGTCGCCACTGATGACTGCCTGACCTTGTCACATGATCAAGACCAAATCCGTCTTTCGGCCGAGACCTTGAATACGGAAAACACCAAGAGACGGACAAACTTTAAACTCACGATACATGATACGATAATTGTAACATGATGATCTCGATGCAAATTGATGAGATTGAAAGATAATTCATGATGCAAATTTTAGCCACGTACTCATGGCTCTAAGAAGCCAGTCTTGGCATTTGTAACAAAGGCATGAATAGATTAACTCATACCAAAATCACATGAAGCACCATGTCTCAATATTTATAATCGCTAATTTCTCCTCAGCCCAGCAACATGTGATCAACCTTGCCAGCACATGAATAGACCCTATTCTATTTACGATAGCCTCGGCCGGAGTTTTGGTAGGGAACCCACGGCAAATAGTGGACTGATGCGATCCACAGTCGGCTTTTCTCGTATCCATTTCCCCCTACAAACTCCGTCGGACATTTTAAGCATGATTCCAGCAGCCCAAGCTTCTTATCTCTAATTAACAAAACCCTTGTCTAGCACCTGTCAATATCACGTTTCAGTGGACCCAGAGAAGAATTATCGAAAATGTCGGCGCTGCCAGACTGCGATTTCCCGACCCCCCGGAGAGATTATGCAGACTTCGTCATCAAGATCTAATTACGTTCCTTGATACCCGCAAGATCGAAAGGTGCTAGACCCCCTTCTGCCCAAATCTGGATCTCACCACGCCCAAATCCGTCCTATGACACCGTCATCACAGCAGAAATCACCTGTTGCTCACCCCGGCTGCGAGGCCCGCTCACCGGCGCACCCGACGAAATGGAACCCCGATCTCGCCATATTATTATAAAGGGCTCGTCCTCCCGTCTTGGAAGTCCTTTTGGGGAATAGTATGAGCAATCATTGCATATTCACAACATCATCATGTCCTCTAGACCAGATTTGCCTAGCTCTTGTGTGAGCGACGATGAAACACTACGACAAAAGACACCAGAGTCCAAACCGCGACATAGACCGCTGGTCAAACTTCTTTTTGACAGAACGAGAGTTGATCAGGCTGTTGAGAACCATAACTATCCTGGATCAGGCTCCTTTGAAGATCCATTTGTTGTTAGCTGGATTCCCGATGATACAGGTAACCCGCTCAATTGGCCCAAGTGGCTGAAATGGACCATCACCATGGTTTCAGCTGCAACATGTTTTGCTGTCGCCTTTAGTTCAAGTGCCTATACAGGTCAGTATTATAGCCCTCGCCGATCGACGTAGCTGACATGTCATATGACAGGTACCATCGTGCCGCTCATGATCCACTTCAAAGCAAGCCATACACTCATCACTGCTGGTGTCTCATTCTACGTCCTGGGTTTCGCAGTCGGACCTCTCCTCTGGGCACCACTTAGCGAAATCTACGGTCGACAAATCATCTTTGTCATCAGCTATGGCTTGTACGTCGTGTTCAGTGCAGCATGCACAGCAGACAATGGTGTCGCAACTCTTCTAGTTCTTCGCTTCTTCTGCGGCACCTTTGGCTCATCACCTCTGACCAATGCTGGAGGCGTTATCTCTGATATCTTTAATGCTGACGAGCGCGCTATCGCTATGGCGTTCTTCTCTTTGGCGCCTGCACTGGGACCTAGCTTAGGCCCTTTCATTGGTGGCTACTTGAGTGATGGTCAAGGTTGGAGATGGGTAAGTTAAACATGTCCTAGTGTTTAACATCATACACTAACCGCATTCTCCAGGTTATGGGATTAATGGCCATTGTTGCTGGATTCTTCTGGGTACTCGACATGTGCTGTTGCCCCGAAACCTACGCACCCTACATCCTCCAGAACCGAGCCGACTTCTTGTCCAAGAAAACTGGCAAGGTTTACATATCCATCTATGAACATCAGGGCAAAGCCGATCCGCCATCCGTCGTCCTCAAGAAGGCCCTCATCAGTGTGTCCATCAACC
>JABEEM010002856.1:0-24865 GCA_013363185.1 Fusarium secorum | reverse complement strand
GGCAGCCTCGACCCTTTAAAAAAAGGAAGGAAAAAGGAGGCTATCTACAGCCGATATCAGGAAATCAACGAAGGTCGCAGACCCGATACGGCTGTAAAGTATGTGAGGTAGCTATTTGTAACTCGGCTGACTGCTGGTACTTCTATCACACGCAAATTTAGGCGCGTGCAAATGTACCTTCGGTTGCGCTCATTTTGATAGGTCCTACACCCTTGTCGTGACCCCACTGGAGGCTTGTGCCGCTCAAAGAGATAGCCATATTTGGCATGTTTCGGTATATCAATGCGTAGCCTCTATAATAGGATGTTGACAATTCAGCCGCTCACGCAAAGAATGGTCGACGATTCGCCGACAGTCGACTTGTCGTTGTAAACACAACATCTCAGCAATACCAAGGCTGAATTGAATAGCCGTCAATGGTCGACATCGTTCCATCCCCCCAACTTGAATCAGTTACCGGCCGCGGCACAATGGCTTTAAACTCTCGGCAGAAGATACTAAAGAGGGAATATCAACGGCGGCCACTTTGGTGAGTGCGGAGAACCTTCACTACGTGGTACGCTGAAGAAATGGTGGTAGCCTGTAGGTACATGAGATACCTCCAAAACGCAGGAAATTGACATCTGCTTAAGCTAAGCACTAAGTTGAGGGCGACAGTCAACTAAAGCTACCTACTCAGTCGGCTTCATGTTCGGCAAGTCTAAGCTTCGAGTAGTGTTCTCGAGGGGAATCTCTTGTCGGTATCCAATTCATCTAAGGTTTCCAAGACGCGGCTGAACAACCTTGAGCGGAAGCGCAGACAGATGTTGGATCAGCCAAGCCACTCCAACAGATGCAGTCAGTCTCACTTGAATCGTAATTCGCATCCTCCACCATCTCCAACTGTTCTCCCCTCATCGGCGACTCCGTTGATAATGCCACATGGCGATTATCGATAGAATCTCTATGGCGGACCCAATATTGTCAACTTTGCCTCCTCGTGGCTAGGAATATGACATGACACAGCCACGCGAATTTCACGTGTCAAATATGTCAACGAGTTAGTGAAAGTAAAAAGAGCGGTCCATTAATTTGTCATAGCAGCACCAATGAGGGAATATCAATTACCCTGCCATTGTCGGACCGACAGAGGCGGTAACGGTTCAACTGATATCAATGGCTTTGAGAAGGGCCGCGGCGAGACATGCAAACGGTGATGGATGAGGGTCCCGTCCGAGCGAAAAGGCATTATTGAGGGGCCGAGGAGCGCCGTAAAGTCGCCGGGAACAAGACGATTCTTATCAGTGGAGATGCGATGTTGTTGGAGTTTTTTGGAGTTTGTTCTGGAGACCTTCTGGATCCATTTTGATCTCACGATATCTCATGAGTCGTCTCTGTCTGGCTGATATCGGGGCACAGCGGAGAATGGTGATGCAAGAACCAGATTTTGATGCCCAACCATAACCGTTTGCATTAGAGTTAACAAGGCTGATTATAGGGAGGCCAAACTGTTCCGTTTGAGATATCTTCTCCACCATGGATCCGAAAAGAGATTTGAGTGGAGATGAGGGATAAAGTACGGACTTAAATTACTGATTTCTTGATTTTCTCATTCGTCGAGAGCCATTGTCGGGGTGTTGATGAACTAACAAGACCTCAAGTTGCATTTCACAGCGTAAGGTCTTTGACGAAATGCCAGAAAATACCGCGTTGTTTGTTTAGCTCAGAATCCTTCTCTGCCGCACCGTCAACAGTTGCCCTTTTCAGCCTCAGCTTTAACCCGCGCGTGATCGAGTGAAAATTGATGGAGGTGTGAGGTGTTCTTCTCTACGTGCAGGAGAAGACTTCTAGAAGGGCTAGAGGTCTCATGAGGGTGATGGGCGATTGGTCGGGGCACATCGGAGTCAAGTCCGCACACCACCAGCCGTAATAGGGATAGAGTGATGGCTCGTGCTCGTGCTCGGACAACACCATCATGAATGTATGAATATGTAATGTGAGCCTGAGGTGTCAATCTCGGTGTGGATCGTGAGATTACCGCGCTTGTGTCCCCAAGTCCCAAGACTCCGACAACGGGCGCTCAAGACAAGCGCCGTTGTCCCTGAGGAAGTGTCTGAGTGTGTTATGGCTGTTCTTGCGGGAGATGGTCGGTACGTAACAGCTCTTCCCGTGGTCAGTTCCCGACCAGAAGTAAAACACATGTCTCATTTCCGGTTCACAATTCGGTCATAGACGGGCGAGATGACCTCGTCTCGACATCAAAAACACCACAACCCGTTGGCATCATCGAACAACGCATCAACACCAAAGAATGCGAAAATCTCATTCTCATTGCCCAGATCTCTATAGCCGCGTGACGTTCCGATGCGGGCTCTTTGAGAGCAAGATCTGCGAGATTTGGAGATTCTGGGGTGTCGCGAGAACGCACCACTTGCACCCCAGAGTATGACGTAGCGGCACCCCAGATCTCGATGGATCTTGGAGAAGCAGAAACATCGATATCAACTCGAATTTTCGATGTTGACCACTGTTTAAGTTGCAGGCTGCAGGACGGGATAGCAGCCCTACATACCCGTTGTGACGTTGTTTATTTGATTACCAGCCTTGGCTCGTCAAACTTGTTGTTTTGGCGAGAGGACAATCGCGATATCACAACATGTGCCTGACTTTTGTTATTGCACACCACAGCCTTTTCGTTTTGTGGTTTTCTTCTCGATGGCTTCTCCATCGTTGATCTCATTAATAAAGGTGGACCGTTTTAGACGATGTTTCCCACTGATACATGGACATCCAGTCTCCAGTCAACAGGTTCTGGGGCTTCAATACACATAGAATACACCAAAAACGGTAAAAGTCCAGCATCTCAGACTCTCGGTGGGTTTCCGGTCAGTAATTAAATAGTAAGAGTTAAGTAAGCAGTCCCGAATCTTGTTCGTGGCTACTACCTGATATCCTGCGATTTCTCGTGCCAGTGGATGATGGTTCCGCAAACCCCAGTGAACCCTTTGTCATTAGTCGTTCGTAACCCCGTCTGGGGAGGATCGTGGTTTGGCAGTAGTTAAACTCTAACGGTGACTGGGGTAGAAAATAGCAACCAATTATTCAATTTAATTTATTCAATACATATCAGTCAATTGAATTAATTAATTCCCAGTTTTTTCTAAACGGAATGCATTTTTCTTACTTGACGCCGAGACTTAGATCCGGAGCTTGTACCTAAATACTCGCGACTCATGCATGCAAACGATGTCATAGGCCAACGAGGAATATGTTTCCACTTGAGGCAAGGCGAGGTCAACAAGGCTTGCTCCGGTTAAAGGGTGATCAGGTCACAGGGGCAAGTCAACTTTTGACAGATGCTGTAAAGTAAAGTTTGAGAGACTCTCGCAGCGGAGGCTACAGCTCTCAACCCACGTGAGGCCCTTCTGATGTCAGCCATGACCGGCCTCTAACTTAGATCTGTCGGCATTCCTTTCGATTCAGGAACCTTGGCGTGCTGTAGATTCGCTGCAAGTGACCATTAACTTGGCAGCGAGAAGGATCTACAGCTTATTTTCGGGGAAGGGTCGGTTGACTGGATGCATTGCCATCTCCAGGCTCCCGTTTGCACCCTCTTGTCCGGCATCAGATGTGAAAATTCTCCTCTGCTCGACTCTGTAGTGAGCACGCACGCAATAGGACCAGGCGGTGAATGAGCGGCATTAAACACCTGAAAGACGGTCAAGCGTCAGCTCAAAATTGAGCACAGCTGGCACGTCAAAAAAAGACCCTTGTTGCATGCATTGCACGACTTTCTATCGTTTTGCCCGGATAAAAAAGCCCTCTTTGCGTTTCCGAGAGCATAATACCTAACAAGCAACCAGCTTCCGGACAGTGGAGTGGACACCCGACGCCCGCCGGATGGTGGCCCCACCTCCGCCGGATGGAGCCCTGAAATACAATGAATGGAAAAGGGTCCTCAGAATTGGATGCCGAATTCGACCGACATTAGATCCATTGCTGCCTGTCTGTGCCGAGCCGAGGAGAGTTTCAATGAAATGGAGCATAGCCATGGCACATGTGAGCTGCGAGACATGAGAATCCCGAGCCTTCGGAGCGCTTAACTTAGTTTAAGGTGATCAGGAATGCTATGTCACGGTTATGGATGTGAGGCCGGAGGAGAAAGGAACCTGAAAAGCCGCATGAGCTTGGCCCAGCAGTCCAGAACAGGCGGGATAGCATGAGGCTTTACCGATACCCAAGGCAGCATTCTTCAAAGCCCCCGGCATCGTAAAACAAGCGGCATTGGGGCTTCAATATCCGAGAGCTTCGAAGATGGCGTAAACTCATGCAGGGTCCTATTTCCCACCCCGAGTTTCCGATCGGCAATTGAGCCAATCTGACTCGTCTTATTTCCGCTGCTCACTCCCCCAGCAAAACATATAATCCCCATTTCTCATTGGTCGGAAAACACTCACCCGTCATTTACGGGACTTGGTCTCGATTTTTCCAGTATTCGGTTTAGCCTAAAAACGACATCTTCTCCTCTGACAGCGGTTTTGCTCTGCTCTTCTTTCTGACTCAGACTCTAAACACTCCCTACACCCTACCAGTACAGTAACAGTGGCAGAGCCCCAATGATGCGAAATCCCTTTCCTGTCAGCCACGAGACAAGGCACATGCACGCCCCCCCCCCCCGTCTGCTAACATCCTCAATTGGTCTAGTTTCGTTTTCTCATGACCCGAGAGGTGCTGAAAACTCCAAGCGCACATATCGCAAAAAGCAAACTGATAAATCTGTGGGGACACAATTGCAATTCGTTAATGCCAACCTGAACAACACCATGTGATCTCACCTGAAGGCAAATTTGCTAATTATGCGGAGAGAAGAAAAGGATAGTCGGATGACCACAGAAAATTCTCCAGATTCTCCGCAGTCAAGTCAGCAACATGTGGTTCTCTTTTTTTCTGGGGAATTGAACACGTCCAAGCTTCTTGAAAAAGAGGGGAGAATGCTGAGATTTGGTTTTCGTCTAAACGCCATTGACGCTTATAAAAGTATGTGTTGAATACGAGTGAGTCTGAGCTCAGGCACACAGAGTCAATGGCTTCTGCTTACTGTACATGCGGGATGGGATGTCTCTGTCTCTGTCTCTGTCCCTGTCTCTGTCGACGATGCCATGGACTTCCCCGGAAAATCACAAGCGGGAGAGGCGTCGTTGTCTCTTGTTCCCTTTTCCTCTCTCTCTGCATTTGAAAGGTCTCTGATTTGACTTCCCCACACGCAGGGAGGTGTCATAGGTGAAGCAATTGACTGGCTATCATTGCATCTCTGGCACAGCTTGTCAGAAATGACTGATTTCAAACACGTCTCCTTATCCAGCCTCCTTTTGCGCAAATCCTTTTGAAACAATCCATTCTCAGTCACGGAGTATGAGTCCGTCCTCCTCTCATTTGGTTCGCGATGTGGCGCCTAGCTCGTGAGCTCGGGTGCGGCTCCGCAGGATTCCACAATTTGGCCGTGAGCAGAGTGAACCAAAAGACGCGTTTCAATAATTCAAAGGTCTGGACTAGACAAATGTGTCTAGAACCGGAAATACATTGTGCTGGCGTAGAGCTGATGGTAGAATGCAGTAGTTTGAATGATACGAGATGCACGTTGGGTTGCTTTAATCATATGTCAATCGCTTCTCTTGATGTTTGCCATATTCAATTACATAAAGAACTATCATCATGCACATGCAGTCAGAGTTAAAAACTCAAAATATTTAATTATGGGTTGCCTAATGCTACATTTCCCCCCGTACCCTTCAAACCTCCAATTTCAGGTAACAGGAACGAAAGAAGAAAAGCAGCCAGAAAGATCCGTCTGCCCAGGTATATTCCAAGGAACAGAACCCCCGAAGTTTAAGTATTTTGGCCGAGGGCGGAGATATACAGTAAGGGAGTCGTTGGACTTTGGAGGAGATTAGACTTACGCGTGTTGTTCTTAGCGTCCGGATGTGCCCCTTCAGCTTACACTCACTTAATTTATTGACGAGAGGCCGGGATCGGTTTCTGAATACCGATGCCGTACACCCTTTCAATTCAGGTCGACTTGAGATGACAATAACTAATGTGAGAACCCATGCAAAGGAAAAAAAAAACTCAATGGCGCGTTCCAAGTCCCAGAAGCGAGTGCCGATGGCTTGGCAGCCCTGGTAATGGTGTTGGAGTTGCCAAGCCAGTCGTTTTATGTCAATGGTCATCTTGTAAAACTTGTCGTTGGAGACGGCTCACGACGGTTCTAACTTGACCTCGTGTTGTTTGGAGTGCCCTGTGTTGTTTACTACAGTAACTGCGCTGTGTTAGCTTGCATAAGGTATCCCCAACAAAGACAGCACTGCCCTATGCTAGAGAAAAGACTACAAGCAGCAGCCAGTATCAGCCAGCACCTACGACTGACTGACCGCTCGGATCAGACTACGGGTATTATCGTAAAGTCCCATGTTCCTTTTTGTCTAGCGACTCACGCCATTTATTACCGACAGTTTTGTTGGCTTGCAAGTGATTTCCTTGAGATGCAGAGCATTTTCATAGAGTTGACAAGACCGAATGATGAAAATTGTCTCAGAGATTCATGCTTTGACATGTGCTCAAATCTGACTCTCTCTCTCCCTCTCCTCTCCCCTCGCAAAAAAACCAAAAGCCAATTGATCAAGTCACGAGCTCTACAAAGCCTGCAGCGCTGGCTTGCTTGGCTAGCTTGGTTAGGTCTGCCACACTCAAATGGCCTTCAAGGCTTGGGGCTTGTCCTCCCCGAGCCAATGGGATTTCTGCCTGCCAGCATTAAACGGCCACTGGTGTTTGCCTGCAGCCCTCAGCTCTGAAGGTGCTGGGCAGGCTGGCTAGGCCTGGCTCACTGTTGAAAACACCCGGAATTGATGACGTCCATCCTGGGTCATGTCTCCCAGCAATCCTTGAAGCATCCAGGAACCTTGGAACCCTTCTGACAACTCACAATGCAATGCGACATTCCATCACAACACCACACACATTGCGTCTGGATGATCGATTCACTCATTCACTCACTCCACTCAATTGGGTCGAGTCATTCATTATTTTGTTTGTTCAACGTGAAAAGTTTTATTCATGTTTTTGCGGAAACCTGTTTCTCATAGACAATTCGCCCTTTTTGCGAGTTTTTTTGCTGAGTTACTCGTTTAATCTTTTGCTTTTCCATCTCAGTCTCTCTTCTCTCTCTTTCTCTCGCTCATACATTGCTTTTCGCTTTCGCTCTGCTCTCGCTTGTCATCATCCACTGCTTTTGACTTTTGTTTTCGCCTTTTGCGCTTGCTCGAGTAAAACCAATCAATGACCGTATTTCGTGATCCATGCTCCGCCTTAACTCAGGTTCCCTCCACCTCAAACTTTCATAGTGAAATCATATCCTCAGGTTGCCCCAGAAATCTTCCCCATATGAACTACAAGTACACGTCCCCCGAGCCAGGAAATGACGAAACAAGAGCCTGCCGCGGCCTTGAAAAACACGATTTCATGGTATCATAATGTTAAGAGTCCCCGCCATGAGTGATAAAAAAGATAAAATACTTTGAGTTCCGTTTCGCTAAACGACTTGTAAAACAAATGCTGCCAAGTGCAGCTAAAAATAAAAACGCTCAATGCTGATGTGGTGATGCCTTTCGTGCGCCGTCCAATGCACAATCGTAGTGGGTATAGTTGTGTCGGTATGGTAGAGTATGGTATGGGTATCATTTACCACCCCTTGGAGTGGTATCCGTCGCTGGCCTCCTTGGAGAAGTATTGGTTCCAGCTGCTCGCGTTTACATCCTCGCTCTTCTTCATGCAAGGCTTCTCAGGGTACTGCTTCAGGTTGGCCACATCGTGTGATGTATGTCGTCGCTTGAGGACGGCATTGGCTGTCGAGGACTTCTGTTGTCGCTCCCAGAGGAGGTGACGTCGAAGAGACTCAGTCAACTCAGTCGCCAACATATTGCGACGAGTAGTGCGAGGTGACAGCGCAGCTTGGGGCTGGATGTGGTTGGGGCCGGTCGTGATCGGCTGAGCACTAGACCTAGGGACCTCATGTATAGGCTTGAGGCCAGGTCCACGCATGCCCTTCATCATCAGGGGAGCCTCGTCAGAGTCATTAGGCGAGGCACCCAGTGAGGGGCCGTGGGCCATACGAGATCGTGGAATGGCTGAAGTCGATTGGGAAGCGTGGTTACCAAGAGTGCGTGCGCGATCGTTCTGGGCAAGCATGAGGGTGATGAGCGATCGTCGTGAGGTCAAGTTGGGCTTGGAATCCACTCGCTGGAAGAACTTGTCGTCCATGCTGGACTTGCCGCTCTCTTCCATCGAGTCCTCCCAGTCCGAAGAGTCGTCATCGTCATCGATGGCGCTTTCGTCGATGTAGTCGTCGGTGTCTGAGTCGACAGCTGCCTCATCATCGATGGTTCGTGTCACGACATTGTTGCTGAACGAGGCCTGCTTCTTGCGTGCAGAGAGCAGCGAGCCAGGTCGTGATGAAGCCATGGCGCTCTTGAGTGAGCCGTCCTCTTCAGAGGAGCCACCAATCTGGAACACAGGCTTCTTGATGATGGGAATGATGGGCTTGCTGTTGCTGAGGCTCTGGTCCTGTTCACTGGACGAACAAGAGCCACCAAGGGCAAAGCGAGCGGGCTTCTTTGATTGCACAACCTTGGCAGCAGGCGACGACTTGGGCTCAGGAATTGCGTCTGATGATTGAGCAGCACCGGAGATGGTTCGAGGAGTGGGAATCTGGGAAGGTGAGAAGCCACGCACAACAGTGGTACGGGGGAGGCTTTGCGGTGAAGGTTGTGGCGAACCCTCTGAAGCTGTGATGGACTTTGCAGGCGATTGAGACTCGGTTGTAGTTGAACCAGAACGCTCGAAAGCAGGAAGAACTGGAAGGGACTCCTTGGGGACAGGAGCTACATGAGGGGCCGACAGAGGACCCTTGTCCTTAACAATAGAGACAATCATCTTCTCGAAATCGTCGGAGCTGATGTGGCGTTCGCGCTTGCTTCGGGTGCTGGCGCAAGAATCTTGACGTCGTACACGAGGTCGGGCGATCTCAAGCGGTGCTGATAATGAACTAAAGTCGACGGCCTCTTCGTCTACGAGAGACTCAACACTGCCAGATAGTTGAGGAAGATCGGATATCCTTGACTCGGAAGGAATGTTCTGGGGGAGAGTTTGTGTAGAGGGTGCTGTCTTTTCTTCGTTGTCGACGACAAAGGTTTCTCTTTGCCACAGTCGCCAGCTAAGGTTCTCTAGTCTTCGACCTTGTTCAACGGAGTCTGCGCACCGAGAGAAGACTGACTGGTCAGCATATAAGCAGGCGACACAAACAAGAGACGACTTACCAGTCCACATGCTATAGAGATTGGCGGGATTGCCAGTATCGACCTTGTGGATGACGTTCGCATCCACTGTCAAAACGTGAGTGTCCAAACGATAGGGCATAATGTGTCTTGGACCTGTCGATTTATCGACTGGGGAGAGTTGCGAGGGTGGGTGCGAATAAGTCGGTCGAAGTTGTAAGTGCAATCGAAGCGGTCGACAAGTCTGTATAGGTCGTCGGCGAAGTAGATCGAATTAGAGCCGACAATGCGCCAGAGCGTAGTAAAGAGGTTGAGATTCGAGGTGTGGAAGACTTAGTCGCGGGCGGTGAAGTCGAGAGAGTTGAAGGTCAATGTAAGCGAATTTGGCGTGTCAGTGCG
Source organism: Fusarium secorum (assembly GCA_013363185.1). NCBI lineage: Eukaryota > Fungi > Ascomycota > Sordariomycetes > Hypocreales > Nectriaceae > Fusarium > Fusarium secorum. The sequence goes on along the minus strand of JABEEM010002856.1, from coordinate 15,161 downwards.
ATGTCGAGGTGGATGCTGCGTTTCATGGGGATCCTCGAGTAGACATATACTGTATGTGTAAAGGTGATTCCTGGTGCAAGGTCGTCCTCTCAAAATCCTCTGCAATGGATGTTGGGTGTTGGTGTTGCTTGGTGTAAGTGTATGTGTATGTGGAGGAGAACGAACAAAGTCCGGGGGGGATCAAACGTAGTTATTCTTGTTTGGTCTGTGGGAAGAAAGACGGATTGGGGGAAGGGAGTCGCGGTGTGCGCTATGTAAATGGAGTCTAAGGTACCTTAGCACAAGCACGAGTGCACGCCAGGCCCAGGGGTGTCGGACCGCAGGGGCGTGTTTGTTAGAGGGGGTGCGAGCCACTACTTTCTGGCCGGGGGTGGCTCAGGTACGTACTGGGAGGAGAAATGGGCGGGAGGGGGCGCATTGGAAATAGCGGGTACCACCCAAATAGCACAAGCCCAAGTCTGCCAGTACAAGACGGAGGTACCGCGGCGCAGGAGAATTTTCGCTGTCAACTTATGGACGCTGAAGTGAGTTACGGTTCACTCAGGATGAGTCCAGTGATTGATTGATTCCTGTGGGGTGGCATCTCAACCTTACACTTTTACAGAGGCGTGACCAGACGCATTCAGTTGAGAATGGGGGTTAAAGTGGCGGCACAGCGCAGTACAGCACAGCATAGTACAGCAAACGCATGACAACGAAGACCAAAGAGCTATTTATTGCTTGTCTGTATTTTTGACTCTCTTCCCTCTCTGAACAAAGGGATCCTCTTCGAATCAAGAACCTGCCCAATGTCATGTCCACGCCAGGGCACAGGATGATAGAGGTGGAGGTGGGAAGGCCTCTAGGCTGTTCGACTTCGGCGACACAGCAGACAAGGACAGGGCTTCTGTCAGGGGGAGGAACACGGGTGGAGGTGGCAGAGAGGGGGAGGCAAATTCTTCCTGGTGACCAGTTTCCACGGGTCTTTACCTGAAGAGGCACTTATTGTGTTCAAGTAGCGGGTCGCTATGATACCCAACGGAGTTTAGACTCATATATTTCAAGCCAGTCCTCTTTGGGTTATATCTAGATTACCTGATCAAGTAAGTGGCCCACCTGAGACAGTTACGGAGCGAGCACAGACGAAACGCGGTCTCGGGAGTGCAAACGGTTCTATCTCTCGGTGTCCCCTAACGCTTCCTAATGGGGCTGCGGCCTCCTGTAACGGACAGCAGATCCTGCTGTCCGTTTGGCGTTCTGGAACGTTGACAGCTTGTCATGTGTCCTGTCCATCTCCCTTGAGCGGCTCCGTTGTGAACTGAGACCGAATCGGGCATGCGAGTCCAGAACTGAGGACGACCCTGATGTTTGCCTTGCCAGGTCCAATTCTCCCCCACTGACATTCTCTTGGGACCTTCTGTCTCCCGCGGATCAAGCACCCTGTAGCCCGCTCCTCATCAGGGACCTGTCTGAGGCCCCATCACAAGTCACGTTGGTGATCCAAGCCTCGCTTTGTGTTGTTCTGGCCCGGATTAACCGCGGTCTTAACATTAACCAAGGCATTTGATCCTGAAAATAGTGAGACTCGGTAATGACGAACGGCTCTCTTGGAAGCCATTAGCTCGATAGCTTCAAGGCACATGATAGACCCTGAGAGAATTTTCGCCGAGCATGGTGTTGAAGACCCTGACCGGTCATGTCAATGGTGTTTTTGGCATTGAGCTTCAATTCCAATCCCAACCCGGTATCGTCAACAGACGCCTGTGTTAAAGCGTCAATTGGTCCGCTTGCAATCCAGGCTTCCACTTAACGGCGAATTGACGTGATTCTGGGCGATCTGGGATTGGAAATGAGAATCCTGCTAGTGATTCTCGCCCTGGAGAAGCCCCAGAGGATCGTGGGGGATTCATTGACTTGACCCGTTCTCAATGGCATAACCAATATCCGGTGACCCCGTGATAACAACGAGCCCCCAGGTTGTCATCCGCACGCTGCACCTCGCCTCCGCAAGCGGCCACGGCCTTAAGTGATCTCGCCTAGAAATTCATCTGTGGACACTGGGAAAGTAAGGGAAAGGCTATACGCGGTCAAAGTTCAGGCGAGTAACGACTGATGACTGATGACCGTGTCCTTGCGCCTGACCACGGAGCTCATTCCGACGGGACGAAGCCGAGTCGAGTCACTCTGGAGGTGAGGTTTTTGAGCCGTAATCTGCAACTATCCCTCTGCCCATAGTCAGTTGGGCAGGACTTGCCTCCCGTCCGTTCTGCTGTTGATGCGCCCGACATCATGGGATAGGCGTGACCACGGACATATGCCGAGCAGATCAGACGAGAAACTTGTTACCGGCTCATAAATGAATATCCCGAGGCTTCGGTGACGATACCTGGGGTAGGTCACCTGCCTTGATGTTCCAGGATCCTCGGCACCACTCGTCGTCGAGAGGCTTAACAGTTACAGTCGGCAGTCAAGGCAGCTTCAAGGGAGGCAGACTTGAATTGAGCCTTGTCAACCTGGGTTGCGATGAGCTGAGGCCCTGCTGAGGCCTCTGTCGTCATGTTCAGGGGCGCTTCTTCAGGGTCCTGGCGACTCAGCGCTTGGCGCTCTAGGTCACCAGACGCGCTGCCGTCGCATCAGGCCAACCATCCATCCCAACCGCTGTGAAGTGACGCTTGCCAGCGCATAAAACAGCATCTGCAGCCATATGACTCTCCTGAAGGGCTTTCTATTTTCACATTTTGGCCTCTCATTTCCTTGCTTGCACCGTCGGGCTGTAAACACAGGGCTTCAGTGGTGGACGCCTCGGTAATCCTCGCAGCGATCATCACAGCCCGTCTCGGTTTCCAAGATGACTGTCAAGTTTTCTCAATGACTGGTCAGATTTCAAAGCGCCGACAGGCTGGTGACCCTGGAGTTCGCATCTTTGCCTGCCTCAGATATGTTATTGGAAAGCATATGTCCCTACCAAAGCAATTATGCGTTCTAGGCCCCTTGTAGTCATAATAAACCTCAACTCATGCTCTTGTCAAAGCTCTATACCATTGAATTGTCTTATTCACATGATGGTCCAGGGTATGCAAGATGGCAAGATGACGTCCTGCCTGCCCTAGCTTTGGCTCTTCTATGCCGTCCTTTGGTAAACTAGTTGATGAGTGAGTAATTTCATTTCTCAAGTATTCATCCCTTTTGATGGCGATAGACATTGGTTTCAATTTGAGGCGTCTTCTGAGGCCAGCGATTTTTGAGGATGACATAGGCATGTAGTGACTGATGGTATGTTTGAAGTTGCATACGATGTGAGGTGAGCAGCCATGTAAGAGCCCCTGACAATTGATAAATCAGGACATCTCGATCGCCTTTCGGTTCTTCGATCTTGCAGTTGAGCCTGCCTTACTGCCTTAATAATCACCTGTCCTGCGTTGAAGATCTGGCTGCCGTCATTCAACGCACTTTAGCCCCACGAACCACTACATGCCAATTAGCTAGAGCTAAAGTAGCAGATCGCGGTAGACCAGGATGGAGATCATGTCAAAAATTTGATGCACCGGTAGTTGTCTGTGAACTGACGTCCATTTGAATAGTCGGAGAAATGCGTTGAATACTTAGTACAACCCATGTATTCAGCATCCAGACATTCATGTTTAGAATTATGCAAAATCTCCTCTTGTCCGACCCGCTGGTAGACAAAAAAGAGTGAATGCGGCTTGATGACGTCTCATGGAAGTGCCCCGTCCCACTGTCAATGCTGTTTCTGTACCATTGCGTCGTCCAATGCCACCGAAACGTGGACCTGATAGCATGAATACCTCAGGAATGCGGTATTATTCCAACAGTTTCGATTCGATTGTGCGTGCGATAAAAAAAGAAGAGGGGCTTGAGGGGATTATCGCGGCTGGCAATTGGCAACCAGACAAGGAAGCATAAAACACCGAGACTAGAGGGACAAGAGGCTCCAAAGTGAGGTGAGTGCTAATAATTCACCTTACGAATCGTAACATCATAACCCACCTGAGCCAGCTAAAAGCTCACCTTGGGACAAGACTGGCACCTAAAAAAAAACCAAAATCTGGCCCCCGCGCGGGCCGATAAGCGATAAGAGCTCTTTCTTCACACATCATACCCTCCACTTTGTTGGTTGGTTCTTGGCCTCCCTGTGTGCTGCCCCTCGCTACTGTAGGTAGGTACTGACCCTGACCTCCAGCTGCGTCACCGACCGACTTCCACTGCCCGGACCATGAAGCTCTGGTGAGACCATATTCTATCAATATCATCCGTTGAAGCCGGCGCTTCTCTTCTCTTCTCCTTATCTTCCTGTAAGTATCGTGCCCTCCCCAATTGTTGTACCCTCGTTTCTCAACACTTTTAGAGCTACACTATCTACCCCGCCGCGCTTTTTCCTTCTCCGGACGGCTACGCAATATCTCAAACTTACTTCAACTCGATTCTGGCAAACCTTGAATCGAATCATCACTCCTAAGCGTTCTCCCTGTTTTTTCGAATTCGCCAAAATGGCCCCCAAGAAGAAGATCGCCGTCATGACCTCGGGAGGTGACTCCCCAGGCATGAACGCTGCTGTCCGAGCTGTTGTGCGCATGTCCCTTCACATGGGTTGCGACGCCTACTGCGTCTACGAGGGATATGAGGGTTTGGTGCAGGGAGGCGACTTCATCCGACAGATGCAGTGGAACGATGTCAGAGGCTACCTCTCTGAGGGTGGTACACTTATTGGTACTGCTCGATGCATGGCTTTCTACGAGCGTCCTGGTCGGTTAACGGCCGCCAAGAACATGGTTCTTTCTGGCATTGATGCTCTGATCATCTGCGGTGGTGACGGCTCCTTGACTGGTGCTGACAAGTTCCGAGCTGAGTGGCCTTCTCTGCTGGAAGAGCTCGTTTCCAAGGGAGAGCTGTCTACAGAACAAATAGCACCTTATAAGCATCTCAACATTGTCGGTCTCGTCGGTTCCATCGACAATGATCTCACAGGAACTGATGCGACCATTGGTTGCTACTCAGCACTCGCCCGTATTTGCGAGATGGTCGATTACGTCGAAGCGACTGCCTCTTCACACTCTCGTGCTTTCGTCGTCGAAGTCATGGGCCGACATTGTGGTTGGCTGGCCCTCATGGCCGGTGTCGCAACTGGCGCAGACTTTGTCTTTATTCCTGAGAGACCTCGTGAGCATGATTGGCAGGAAGATATGAAGGTCGTTGTGCGAAGGGTACGTCTAATTACAGAAAATAACTCCCAATCACAGGCACTAACGACTTACAGCATCGAGACCTTGGAAAGCGCAAGACCATTGTCATTGTCGCTGAAGGAGCCCGCGACAAGGACGGCAACAAGATCGGCGCCGAAGAAATCAAAAACATCCTAGCCGACAAGAGCGAGGGCGGTCTTGCTCTCGATACACGTATTACCACCCTCGGTCACGTCCAACGAGGCGGTACTGCCGTCGCATACGACCGAATGTTGGCTACCCTGCAGGGCGTTGAAGCCGTCAAGGCTGTCCTTGAAGCTACCCCAGAGACTGAGACTCCTTTCATCGCTATTAACGAGAACAAGATTGTTCGCAAGCCTCTAATGCAAGCTGTTGCCGAAACCAAAGAGCTCGCCAAGGCTGTTGAGGCCAAAGACTTCGAGAAGGCCATGTCTCTTCGTGATGCCGAGTTCGCCGACCAATGGGGCTCGTATATGTTGACCACAAACGTCATGGTTGACGATTCTAAGCTGCCTGAGAAGGACGTAAGTCTAACCCAAATCTGAATTGTTGTTCCCTTGCTGATAATTGACTGCTTAGCGTATGCGAATTGGCTTCATCAATGTTGGTGCCCCTGCTGGTGGCATGAACGCTGCAGTACGTGCTGCTGTTGCGTACTGTCTTTCCAAGGGCCACGAGCCTCTCGCTATTCACAACGGTTTCGCTGGATTCGCGCGACACCACGATGACAAGCCTATCGGCGCTGTCCGCCCATTCGACTGGCTCGAGGTTGACGGTTGGGCAAGCAAGGGCGGTTCCGAGATTGGTACAAACCGAGAACTTCCTGGCGAGTCTGGTATGGAGTTGATCGCCAACCTGATCGAGGAGCACCACTTTGATGCTCTATTCCTTGTTGGTGGTTTCGAGGCCTTCCACTCCGTTTCACAAATGCGCAAGGCCAGGAAGGAATACCCTTCTCTGTGCATCCCCATGGTTATTCTCCCCGCCACCATCTCCAACAACGTTCCCGGAACAGAGTATTCTCTGGGCTCAGATACCTGCTTGAACGAGCTTGTCAACTACTGTGACAAGATCAAGCAATCAGCGTCCGCTACCCGTCGTCGTGTCTTCGTTATTGAGACTCAAGGTGGTCGCTCAGGCTACATCGCTACCCTGGCTGGCCTAGATGTTGGTGCCTCCGCTGTCTACATCCCCGAGGAAGGTATCTCTCTTGAGATGCTCAACTCCGATGTTAACCACCTCAAGGAGGTTTTCAAGAAGGACAAGGGCCAGTCCCGTGCTGGACGTCTGATTCTCGTAAATGAGAAGTCCAGCAAGGTCTACAATGCTAAGCTCATTGCGGACATCATCCGTGAAGAGGCTCACGACCGATTCGAGAGTCGAGAGAGTATTCCTGGTCACGTCCAGCAGGGTGGTGTTCCTTCTGCTATGGATCGTTGCCGAGCTGTTCGTCTGGCCATCAAGTGCATCCAATATCTTGAGGGCTTTGGACGTAACGCTCACAACCACGTTAAGAAGGACCCCAAGAGTGCCTCTGTCATTGGTATTCAAGGCTCCGAGGTCGTGTTCAACGCAATGGAGGAGCTGGAGGAGCACGGCACAGATTGGCCCAACCGAAGACCTGCGACTGCCCACTGGTTGGGCCTGTCAGAGGTAGTAGACATGTTAGCTGGCCGTCCTGATTACCCTAAGCCGGAGAAGAGCTTGACAGGCTTGATCGCAAAGGACACAAAACGTGGTCTGTAGAGGGGCGTCATTTTTTGGCTATACGGACATTTTCAGATTGAGTTAACCTCACTTTTCTCTCACTTTTATTCTTAATGATAGCTCAGTATGAATGAAATCAGTTTTAGGCGTTCAAGCAATTATCTTTGGTACTTTGGTCTTGAATGACAATCTTGTTTATATGTTCTTTTTATATCACTCCATCTGTAGTGCTTTCTTGAATTAGTAGCAGAAATAGCCCAGGTAAGGAATACTGTATAGGGATTTTCAACAAATACCGAGTCTTCATGCGCCTGTAGAAGTGTCATTGCTGGGCTTGATGTCATCATCAACGGACTGATAAGGGCTTGTGTTTCATTCAAATCTACAACCCCCCAAAGCACTTCCAGCATAGTTGAAGTCGACAAGAAGTAGTTGGCAAATTCGTATTCAAGCGGTCCGCAAAGTACCCGTGCTTGAGTAAGATGCTGCCGATTGAGATACTGGACAATGAGTTGCTGTCAATGCTTCTGGATGAGTCATGAGATACAAGATCCCGGCTACATCTATCCTACTGTGCGAATGAGACCCTACTCTTTGTAGTTCCCTTCTATTGTCGGAAGGGATCATGAAGAGGAGTTGTGCGCTGTGGCTCCTCCAGCCAGTATATTTACGAAGCTGGAAATTGTTTACAATGGCCAGGGAATCCCAGCAGCATCGCAATTTCTTTTAACTCCATATATTAATCCTCAGAGTGTTTACTGAGGACAATATATGCAGTTAATTGCCAATGTTTATAGTTTATTGACATCTGGTTCAGGGTACGTTCTGGTTTAAGGAGCATGTACGAGTACTTCAGGAGGTCATTCCTTGAGTATTCTTAGTATGTATAAGTTGAGTAGTTTACAATTAACACCCTTATACTAAGTAGTTATAGTTTTGTAGTTTATTTAGTATATAGTTCTAGAGACATTCTTTATAAGATATTGTCTACTAATATTTGCATTTCTGAAGCATTATGACTTAAAACCTATTATTAACTTAGACCTCAATGGATAGCATTTAGGCAGTAGGGATGTTTTTAGATACTGTTTAGCTGTTCTGAATAGGTCACTATCTCTTAACTACAGCCTGACAGTATAAGTAAATACTATATTTACTAAATTCTATAAACAGGTTACACTATTTGTAACCTGAATAGGCTAAGGCTAGTATATTGAGATAACAAGACTGAACTCATAAAGACTTCTTGCCATTTTAGAGGAATTATTAAATATAAAATAGACAAATTAATAAGAGAGTAACTTAATATTTTAAACTCAAGCAGTAGCCTACTTACTGCAAGTCAATAACCTGAATGTGCAGATATAGTAAACAAGAACGAAAGTGGCAAAAAGAGAATCTCAGAGCTGTTAAAGACGTCTGAGAAATAAAAATAGGAATTGGAAGGCATTGGGATTGCTCCCGCCAGGGCTTGAACCTGAGACCTTCGCATTACCGGATACTCGGAATGAAGTATTAGTACGACGCTCTAACCAACTGAGCTACGGAAGCCGTCCAATTCGATGACTGTGGGTTTTGTAGTTGAGTCTATGTTCCTGAGGTCTTGAGACGGATTCAGTGAGGAAGTAGCTGTCACCCAATGCTTGGCCTAAAGTTTGATGAATTATTCCTCAAGAAGATTTTGGAGAAAGTAGACCAATGGACTCTCCAATAGTTCATTTCCTTGATGTCAAGTTTCAAGAGAACAATCTAGACGAATCCAACTCAACCCTACGTACCCAGTCATAAACCCTGCCTGGCATGCAAACTTGCCTGGTCTGTGCAGCAGTATGTCACATGTGACGGACAGCCATAGAACCATGGAAGGACGGCAGATGCTCAGCATTGATGCCTCAGCGAGTCCAAAGGGCTTCGACTAGGAACTGACAGCTGAGGATGGCGGCTTATGGGGTTCGAGTTCGACGCCTGGTTGGGCTCTCAGTGCGACTTTGGAAGTTTGGTGCGATGTTTCTCAAGGATCTTCAGTAATTCTTTGAGAGACCCCAGTCCCAGTCCATGACGGGACCACTCGTTTTGAGATTCAATGCCCAACTGAGCGGAACAACGACTTGGACCTCCATCGCCGATCACAAGGGCAATGATTTGCATGCAACTCTATGTGACAGAGATAGACTCGCAGCATTCGCAAAGCTCAGCACAATTGTTATCTCTCTGGCCAGATTTAATATCTGTACCTTCTTTGTCGACCTCGCCGAGTTGCATCTCGAGCCTACACGTTATTCGCTGATATGGACTCATGGCGGCGCAGGGGGGCAGTCTGAGAGCCCTGTTCTGGCTCGCATCTCGCAATGCACTGGGGCCAAGGACCAGAAGATGCCGGGGTGAGCTGCTGCACTATTGCGTCAGTAGATCTCCACACCACAGCCAGCTTTGGATGTCAAACAAACGAGCTTTTGTTCTCGTCAAAGAAAGGGCAGAGCAAACACGAATCGATAGATACAAAATTAGGCCCAACGAATGCCCGGAATCGTACAAGGCAACGGCGAAGAACTCTATAATGGGAAAACGGGACTATCGTTGATGGGGCCTTGGGCAGAGACAATTTCTGGATAGAGTTTGTCAGGCTGGTAGGTCTCATGTCCTCTTTTCCTGGCTGCGCTTGACCCTCCATCTGAATGCTTCGCGTGGGAGGAGGGCCCGTCTCATTGGGCCGCCATGGTAGACTCATCGTGTTTGGGGTCGTAAGGCAGGCAGACTGACTTGCTTCCGGTACTTGATGGATCATTGGACGGGGATAGGTACTGTCTGCCAGTCTGGGTATTGTGGTCATTCGTTGATGTCTACACCAGGCAAGATTCCTCTGAAGGTGTCGAGTCTGCGATCAACGTTTGGATAGAGGTTCGATCAGACTTGCTACATATTATTCGACGAAAGTGCAGCAGGCGAAAAGATCATCGTTTATGTTAGTTCTCCCGTTGCGGACCGCTGCCACCATCATCAATCTGTATCTAACCTTGGAGCAGAAGTCCCCGCTTTGCCCACTACAAACAGCTTACCAGGTCTTCCCATCTTGACACTGGATTGCTCAAGCAGCCCAGCACCAGCACCAGCACTGCCCATGCCCAGCCCCTCCATTAACTAGAGTAAGGTCAAGGTCACGGCTGACACCCTATTGTTGGCGGGGGGTTCCCTCTCATTATTGCTGTCGGATGACGACGTTCTGCTTTGCTTCCATGCTCCGTCCTTGCTCGTCTGGGGCCTGATTCTTGCGGCGCTTTGCGGCTTGCACGCCATTAAACCCACCTGACACTCATAAACTCTTTTTTCCCTCTCTCTTCCATTTCTCTTGGCTACTGCTTTTCTCCTCCTCTCTTATCACCTCGAAAACGTCGCATTCTTTTGGGTTTGTAGTTTGCAGCTTTGCTTCTCGCCTGGCTCGTAACAAGACCTCACCAAGTCTGAGGCTCGTCGCTGGAACCCCACCTTGTTTAAAGTGTGACGACATACCCTTTTGCAACTCTTCGTCGCAACCCAACAGCCTGTTGAATTGAGTTGGCGCCCTTAAAAGTGCACCAAAATCAGCATCGGTATATACACATTCACAGAAAACAGCACTTTATTACACCAAAATGTCCCGTGTAAGGGCTACTGAGTTCGAGGAGAGGGATTACTACCCTGCTCCTCGACGTTCAGCTCCGGAGGGGCTTGATGAAGTCGACTACCGTCGTCGCACCGTTACCATCAGCCCTCCCCCGCGAGAGGAATCTCGCACACCCGCCTTTTTGCGAGAAGATACTCGCCGAACAGAAGCTGGTCCCATGGTCTTGCGCCAGCGTCAAGTAGAGACCATCGACCGACACCGACCCAGAAGTCCCAGCCCAGTTCGCGTTCGAGAGGAACGCATCATTCGAAGACCTCGCAGCATTTCGCCCAGCAGCCATCACTCGCACGATCATGAGCATGAGCGTTCTCGCACCAGAGTTTACGAGCGAGAGCGAGTCAGAGAACCCTCTCAACCACCTCCCAGGCGAGCTCCTTCGCCCGCCCGTGTTGTCAGATACGTTGAGCGACCAAAGTCGCCTTCTCCTCCACCCGCCCCTCCAGTTGAGGAGCGAGAGCGCATTCGCACTCGTATCATTGAGCGCGAGAGGGCTCCTTCGCCCCCTCCGGTTCCCAAGCCTTCTCCTCCGCCTCCCCCGCCTCAGACTATCCGCGGACCAACAATCGAGCGAGAGGTTATCACCCACTACCGGGATATTGACCATGGTAAACAAACCGAAGTTCTAACCAAACGATGCAAAACGCTAACGGTTGCAGGCATGATCAAAGCTAGACCTCCTACTCCTCCTCCCCAGCCAAAGCCTCAGCCTCGTGCTCCTTCCCGAGTCCGAGAGCGTGAGACAGATATCGACATCTCTTTGTCAAAGAACAGAACCGAAGTAGATGTCACTCGCACATCGCGCACTCGTTCTCAAAGCCAAGAACGACGATCCGACTACCGCGATGACGAACTCGTAGTTCGACGCGAGTCTGAAACAACCCGGCGTCGAGCCCATTCAGCTGCTCCTCTGCCGACACCCAGTGCTGTGGACGAAGAAGGCGACTATCTCACCAGCAAGATCGACTCTCGCGGCCGAATGGGCGAAGCCTGGGGCGGTGCTACCAAGGACTGGACCATCGTTGATGTTCCCCCAGGCACTGAGCGTATTCGCATGGATGGAGTCGGCGGTGGAAGTACTGAGACAAACTGGACGAGGTACAGTGGTACCAGGAAGAGCAAATTCATTCCTGAGAGGGATGGTGCTCCTTCACCTGCTCCTGCGCCCATGCCAAAGCCCATTCTGAAGGACCCGTCACCCCCAGACACTCGTGACCGTGTTAATGTTTCCATATACGATCGCGACAGGGAGATTGATATTGAAAGAACACGAGAATCACGTTCTCGACCCGCACCTCCACCACCAAAGGATATGTGGACTGAGATCACCAAGGACCTCGTTATACGTGAGGCTATTGAGAGCTCTGGGTATGAATACGAGGAGACCAAGGAGTTCTACTACATCATGGACTATCTCAAATACGTAAGTTGTCACCTAAGAATGACAATGACCAGATGCTAACATTTTGCAGGAAGACGTTCTTCGCCTAGTTGACATCTCCGATGAGATCCGACGATCTCGAAAGCAGCGCGCGAGAGAACTGGAGTATGAAAGAGAATACCAATTCGACTATGAACGCGATAGTCACCGACACAGCCACCCTCGCTGGGACGAGGTAACGGAACGTGAGACGTTTTATGACACTCGCCCACCCCGGGGCTACTTGCGTTAAGTCTGCTTTTTTACTGGCGTTCTCATTCATGGTCACTTTGAAGGGCAGCAGAGGTTTTCTTTTGGGTAATGGATACCTTTTCTCCAAAGCAACTACAGACATGTACTGGGGTCGTGAATGACGTTTCATCTTGGGCAACTATTGGTTGTACGAATTTACGAAATCAGTCATATACACCGGATGAAACGATATGAGTTAGTATGGGATTGAATGGATGTATGTAGATGCTTGGTTGATACGCATAATTACGACTTATGACAAGATAAATAACGACAAGTTTTTTCAATAAGCATATTCATATTTTCCCGTGAAGATGCTCCTTTGGAGGCAGAAGAGCAAGAAGTCGTCTCGTGATTGAGGGGCTACCTGTTTGGACGGGTGACCTCATTGTCTTCGGACATCCCGGTGCCTACCCCTCCATCGAGGGGCATTCTACAAGACCCACGTCTAACCAACATGGATCGCAGACTTGACAAAGTAAATATGTAAGAATGATAAGGTCCAACTCCTTTTACTCGTGAGAGTTGATCCCGACTTAGTAGTGTCCAGAGGTAATTTATCGCGAGCCAAGTTATACAGGATTTGGTGTTTTCTGGCATGCATAGATGCCGGATGGTGAACGAGTCATCGGTGTTCCAATACTACATCACCGCTATTTGAGCCCTGGACTGCGAGATGTCATTGCCCTGTTATCCCGGCCAAATAAAATATCTGATGCGACCTTGAGTTCCTTGATTCGACCCTGTAAGACTTGTGTTATAGGGCTCTGCGTGTAGGCTTTCAAACGGCTGCGAGACTGGGCAGTCTGGCGCTTCTCGCAAACGGGGATAGAGATCCCTTGTTTGGTAAGTGGCTAGGGAGAAACACTGAATAGAGACTTATTGCCATTATTGTATTGATTTTCTGCGTTAGTTCCAAAGTTTAAGCATAAACAAGTATCATTGTACAAAGCTTACAACTCAAAATGAGAGCATGTGGTCTAACACTGAACTAAACGTACTTGTATGGCAATAAATAAAAGATTACAGGGGATATACTTAAGCTAGAGCCGGGCTCTTAAGCAATCATACCTATTACTTACTGAATAACGAAGGATATTTATCTAAAAAAGACTTGCAAGTCTTATAGTAATGCAGTTTGAATACAAAATCATGCTCCACTGGCAATGTGACATTTCTCCAGAGCACGAAGCAGAGGCTGAAAGCCTGACTAATCTCTTCAACAGCAGGCAGAGGAGAGACCAAAGAATACCAAGCAAGACAGCTTAAGACCTCATCAGTTCACTCAGTTTCGAGCTGTCTATCAGTTGTGAGCCCAACGAGCCCACTTCAACCCGCGATCTAGGCAGTTGTTCGATTCGCAAGTAGCTGCCCGTGGACCTTGTGTTCCCCGATGCTGTGAAGGGCACAGACGTTTCCAAACAGGGAGACTGTGAGGTATATTACCGGGTTATAAGCATTGAAACCAGTGTACCTTACTGTGAGAACAAGCCAACAGGCAGAGTACGAAAAATAAAGTAACGGGCAAGAAGACAGACTGGGCTATCGTAGAACGGTTTGAAAAGGAGAAGCAAATATTGTCAGTGCTCTCATGATATGATATACTTGTAATGGCCGTGTACTAAAGTAGCGGGAGCAGGGCCCAAGGAACGAAATTTCCCCAGACTGGACCCCTGGAAACACATGGAAGATCTAAAATCCCAAGACGAAGCGAACATTGAACATGAGCCCTAAATCTGACAAGTCAGTTTCATTTTGATAGTGGCCCAAACTGCATCCGCCGTGGAACTGAGTAATAAAATGAGTTACCCAGCGTGGCAAGGCTGGCGGCGTTGGTTGCCGTGGAAGAGTGGAACTATTTACTTGGAAAGAAATCAACACAAACAGAAGAAAAGAAAAACTAAAGAAAGAAAGAAAGGGGCTTTGATCAGATTATGTGTGAGCTAAGTGAAGTGATAATTTCAACTATAAAATGAATATCTTTAGCAGGAACTATTCGGAGGATGGGTTTGTGCTATGCTACCTATGCTATGCCTAACTTTAAACACCCACCAAAAGGTAAGGTCAGGTAAGGTATAAGGTAGCCAGGGCCCTGTTGTCCCTGGATGGCATTTGTTTTGGCTGCCTGGGCTCAAGTACCGTAAGGTTCAAACTTCACATGGAAGCCACCTTGCTTGCTCTTAATTGGTACTGTGCCAAAGCCTGGTGTGAATTTCTTCACCGCGGGGCACTGTATAAAGGGTGTACAGTGCGACTATTGACCTATCTAGAGATTAAGCGAAGTTTTCCCCGCCTCCCAGTGTAAGTAATGAAAGCAGGTTTGAATTATGCGTTCATAGTGGAGGTTCTATGCATTAGAACTAACAACAGTCCAGGTGACCCTGAATCAAGACAAGCGACAGCGTGCATAAGCAGCGAAGGTTACGAGACCAAAAGCAGCCCAGAGTCTCATTTATCGTCTCATAATAAACAAAACAAAACGAAACCTGCTGCAGATATATTTGCACCAGCCAGGAAAGTATGATGGCTTTTGCCGCAAGGTCCCGCAGCAAGAGAAGGGCATGGCCGTCGGTGTGGAGGGATCCTACATATATGCATACATACCTTGTAGGGAAAGGTATTGGATGTAGGTACAGTAGTCACAGTGAGGCTCAGGGCTGTGACGCATCAGCAGGTAGACTATCTCTTTGAGCGGCACAAGCCTCCAGTGGGGTCACGACAAGGGTGTAGGACCTATCAAAATGAGCGCAACCGAAGGTACATTTGCACGCGCCTAAATTTGCGTGTGATAGAAGTACCAGCAGTCAGCCGAGTTACAAATAGCTACCTCACATACTTTACAGCCGTATCGGGTCTGCGACCTTCGTTGATTTCCTGATATCGGCTGTAGATAGCCTCCTTTTTCCTTCCTTTTTTTAAAGGT
>JABEEM010002846.1:0-18089 GCA_013363185.1 Fusarium secorum | reverse complement strand
AAAAAAAAAAAAAAAGACGAAGGATTCCAGGCTAGACAAGGGAAAGGGGTTTCCACGCGCAGGATGCAACGCACACCCAGCGAGGCACAGCACATAACAACGGTGGAGAAATGCAAATCCGCGTACTCTCGTGTTGGGTTGTGAGCTGCTGGCAAATAGCAACCAACAGTGGCTGAACAACTTCAGTTAGCGGCCGGGTCTGCTGCCCCTTTAGCTTCCCCTGCCTTTCTAGCGCTTCAATCAGCAACTTGCCAGAACAACCTCTTTCCCTGCTGATGCATGATCATGCATCCAATCTTCATCTGGTCTTCTCTTCGCCTCTGCGGACCCGAAGGTTGTCCCGCCTGCTGAATGCGCAGGGGAGGGATCCTCAATTAAATATCTCATCAAAGTCTACTGAAACATCCAGGCAAACAGTTCAGCTTATTCTGTCACTTCCCCCCCAATGCCTCCCCCAAAATGGACGGATCAATCAGTCCACTCTGGGGTACCCCCCCTTCGCTAACGTGATCACCAACACTCCAGATCGGTCTACCCCGGAATCCCTCCACGGGGTAAAGAGGCCCATTGTGACATGACAGTCCGATATTAAGCTTAGCCGCCCCTCGTTTGTGTCGTGCCCTTTCCCTTTTGCTTTGTTTGCAAGGTTTCCCCGACTTACCATGGTTACTTTCGACACGGCGACGATCGCACGTTCAATATGGTCGACCCTGTCTACTACGAGCTGGGCTGGTCGATCCTCAGCACGATCGGGATAGCTAATGTTTTGTTTGGTCTTATGGTCGCTGGCATTACGAGCTTTGGTCCTGTTTCTATCGTTCCGATCGTCACGTCTGCTGCTGGTGCTATAGCCAACGGGCTTTGCTACTATGCTTTTTATGAAGAGGGCAACTCTACTACGACCAAGGCTGTAGCCTCCGTGTTCGCCGATGTTTTGTGGCTGGTATGTTACCAAATGCTTCATAACATTCGATTCGAGCTAATGTATTGCTGTCGCAGGTTCAAGAGGCTGGCCTTTCGTTCTACAGTTATATCATCCTAAGCCGAGTCTTACGCGGTCGCCAATGGATTATCTTCGCCACCGGATTCTGGTTCATGATAATCTCCGTCTCTGGTATTCGCGTCGTAATTGCAGCTGTCCGAGCCCGACGCATAATGAACGCCCTTGACACCGATCAGTCATTGATCAATCATCTCCATATGGGATACTTCATCCTCATCGCCCTGTTGGAATGCCTCAGCTCTTTCTTCCTCCTTCGAGTCTTCAGCTCAGCGAAATCGACGTCACTTAGCGCTGCCATCAAGGCTGGTCTGTTTAGATACTTGATGCGGAGTACTGAGGTCCGACTGGCACTTCTTGCAGTGCTGGGCATCATACGGGCTATCACATATTCCTTCCAGAATGCTGAACAAAGCGCGACGAATCTTGCTTCACAGATCGATCGGTTTGCGTACAGTATGGAATGCATGTTCCCAGTAATGATGGTGTACGTTCACCTTGTTCAATTCAATCCACCACGCTGACAAGCTTAGCATCGACATCTTAGCCTCAAAGGTCGTTTTTCACAACCAAGTTTACGGCTCATCCGGTCAAAGCCGACACCAGCCAGGTGGCTATCCACATCGACAGTTCGCGAATGGCCGCGGCGGCGATATTATCCTCACAACACAGCAAGGCGAGAACATTGTTGAGGTTCGGGGAGGAGAGTCGACCGGTGACAGGACAAGTTCACAAGAGCGCATCATTAGTCGCAGAGACCACAGAAACCCTTCGTCGGATATTGATCTTGATGAAATGGACACGAAACAGATCGGCATTAGCAAGACTGTCGCGTTTGAGGTACACAGTTCAGGAGATGTTGAGCGGTAGAAGCCCCAATATCAATCCATGCATATTAGTTCCTCGGTGGTGTATAATCTAATTCTATGTATGATATTTACGAGAAATGCCTATCTATTTCATTCACCCCCGACCATTATCAGTCGCCTACCTGTTCGTGTGACTCGTGTCTCACCTGACAGACGGCGTCCGCAAACAGTTTTTCTGAGCAAGCGCTTTTCTGAACTGGAATGAAGTGTGCATGGAGGTTGGCGACCTGTATGACCCTGTACATGAGTGAGTTGAGACCAATCAAACTTTTCACATATTACTGACCTCACTGTCATTCTGATTGATTGAGGATATGCTCATACCAGATTCTCAACGTCCATAATGCTGCCAAGGCATCCTTGATGTCTTGTTGCAATGGAACTTGGATTACGAGCTTGTGATCCCCCTCTCGACCTGATTCATATGCAACTACCTGCCCATCTGCATCTATCCACTGATAAGGACCGCCTTTTAGTTTTGGCCTCATCTCAAACAAGATTTGTTGGGTATCGGCTTTAAACAGTAGGACATCATCTGCTGATTTGTCGGCGTTGAGCATCGCTTTGAATCCCAGACATTGTGACGGAGTATTGTAGACATCGACCTGGATATTGCCTAATGCCCTAGGCGATGGAGCGGTGAGGTAACATGCTGGCGTATCGTGTCGACGTTGCAGCATGAGAAGCGAGTTCACAAGGTAATAAAGATCACGAGGGCGCTGCCGTATCCTTGAGCCTTTTCCATCCGGATGAGATGTCTCGACAACCTCGATTTGTTCAAATATTATGCTGCAATGCTTCTGAACTTTGCAGGCGATGGTGCGGCTAAGCCGGTAGAGAGGTATTGAAGGTTCATTCTCCAGTGTTATTTGCTGGCCATCGAATACCAAAGTGGTAGGAACCGATGTCTTCGGAGCAAGGGATGCCTGGTCTTGAGTAGTTGAGTCGGGGCCCATCTTTGGATGTCAGTGGCGAAATGCGGATAAATATAAGTCGGCGACAAATTCGCTTCATTGGTTGTTGACTCGTCGCGGGATGCTCCACGTGACGCCGAGTCAGTGGAGTATTGGACGGATGCATCCAGAAATAATTTCCGGTTTATTTTTACTCTTCTTGCAATTCTTTGAAGCGTTTCGAAGCAAAACTGTAATATTAAGAGGGATGTATAGTTATTTGTATTTATTGCTGCCCAAATGAGACCTCATCCCAAACCGTCTTGAACTTATCCAACAGCCGAGCATCAGGTGCGAAAACGCCCGCCAGAGTCTCCATTGCAACATCCTGTGCCCCGATTCTCATGGAGCTTACAACCTCTCGTAATCTGATAACATACCAGGACCGAACCTCACTGGCAGGTTCCGCAGCAGCTGCACCAACAAATAGCTGCCAAACCAAGAGTTGCATCGAGGAACAGAGCCTGATATGGGGCTGTAGCAGCGCATACTTTAAGTTCTCAGCCTTGATACCCAACGACCTTCGCCCTTCTATAGGCCATAATAGTGACAGAAAAAGCTGCAGAGAATCATGCAGAGAGCGGATGTAATGTTCTTGGCTTCCCAACAATGTATCCACTTTCAGCTGTAGGCGATGAACCTCATACCTAATGATGGCTGCCTTATCTTGCTTCAGCGTTTTGGAAGCGTGATATTTGTCTATCAATTGGCGTAAATCGTTGACATCGGATCGAATTGCTGCGACGTCCATTTGCTTAGGGTCGCCTTCATTTCGCAATGCGTTGATGAGGGGCAAATTGGAATAGCTGGCGGAAAGGATCGTATGGCCAATTGAATCACTGGTAACGATTAGTAAAAGAATATTCATGGGGATGCAGAGTACTGTGAGACATACTATAGGATGAAATCGCCGAACCACGATGGGATGTCCGTATTTCCTAAGGAACGTCTAACTCTGATCATTTGGGCCAGACCTTGGATATGGACGTTTCTTGCTTCGACATCACTCTCAAGAAGCTGAAGTGCGATATGTTAGAGAGTTATGTTATGCTAAAATACTGTTACTCACCTCTGCAAAAGTTAAGGTAAAGACGGCGCTGAGCACGCCGTCGGTCAATCCCAAGGGCGTGTCGAGCCGTTCGTTGATCATCTTGATAGCCCTTCCTTTACGCACGGACGCTTCACGAATACCTTGAGTTCTCTGGAGTCGAGGTGAATGTCTTATGGCTATAGCCATGGAGGCTTCGACTAGGGCTGGCTCAGAGTGCAGCAGGGCGATCCAGTCTGCTTCTCTGTTTGATCCGGGAGAACCGAGGCCGGCGGGGAAGATAAGCGCGCGGTACTCACAAAGCACTACAGTCCTGTTAGTTGCTAACTCCAAATGTGTTTAATAAGCATCGTACAATATTCGACGGGGGAGTATGTAGGGCGGATGAGCAAACTGGGAGCTACCGGTTTGAGCTCATGCCGCAACTGTTGCTCGTCCAATGTAATCAAGGCAGATGATGGACTTAAAGATTGAGCTGTGTTTGCTTTCTTCTTCTGCAGGCCTAGTCTTTGTCTCCTCTTGGCAAAATTCGTCTTGGTAATATGGCCTCTTATCTGCTTGGCCTCTTTGGGGCCCAGACCCGGGCCGTTGCTGACATTGACAAAGGTGAACGATGGTGCCATGCTCATTTGTGTGACCTAGAGAGGACAATCACAGCGAGGGCTTTTTCCGGCTTTAGGTATGAAAGCAGAAAATGAGATGGAATGGTCTAGGATATGTCACAACGACAGACAACTTGAGTGGGACAGATGATCATGGTCAAGCGATGGGCCCAGTTTATACTCTTTTAGGAAAATGAGATTGATTGGTAGACCAGGGATTCTGAGCCGTGATATCGGACCGGCGAGTTGAACTAACCTCAATGGGAAAACAAGATCAAAGGTACGAGCTTCAATCAGTTGATTGATAATCCGAACCCATGACAAGAAGGATCACGAAAGCCTCAGTCTTTCCAGAAAAGGAAACTGAGTTCAAAATGGGACTATCATATCCCCTCTTCAGTGACTCTAAGCATTGGGAGCTCTTCAGTATATAAACGACATGCGAAGCATCCTCAAATGGTATATCTAGAAGCTCATCATCCCACTACTCCGTACAAAAACGATAATTAGATAATAAAACGAAACGGTATGTTTCTCAGATGGAAGTTTGGGAAAAGACTAAACAGAAATAGCATCAAACAGCCCACCACCAACATGTCTCGCTTCATTCCTCAACTCACTGGCACCCATGCCCTCGTCACCGGAGGCACCAAGGGCATTGGCAGGGTCATCGTCGAGACTTTGCTGATCGAAGGTGTCAGTGTCTCTTATTGCTCTAGAAATGTCCGAGGCGACGAGTTCGCAAAATTCAAGGACGCCACTGGCGGAGCGCGAGCTGTTGGAACCAGCGTTGATATTTCCAATGCCGCTTCGATCCAAGGCTGGGTTGAATCCTCAGCCAAGGAGTTTGGAAGAATCGACCTCGTTGTTGCTAATGGTATTGATATTCAATAGATTGCGTTGGTATTCCTGCTGACAGTGGTATAGCTTGTCCTAAGTATGTCAGCCCAAGCATTGACGACTGGGAAAACAGCTTCCATGCCGATGTTCTTGGCCTCGTGAATCTTATCAACGCTTCGGAGCCCCATTTGGAGAAGCGAAACGGTGCAGGCTCGATTGTCGTCATCAGTTCACTTGCTGGCTTCGAAGCTAGACATCCAGCAATCCGAGGTCCATACACCACGCTCAAGCGCGCCCAGGCCACCTTGGCCAAGGATTTTGGACGATGGCTTGGACCTAAGGGTATCAGGATCAACACGATCGTCCCTGGCACCATCGATTCTCCTCCTGTTGACAAGCCGGATGGGACGGTGGAGTTGAGTCAGTTTCAGCAAATCATGACCGCCAACCCTGACTTCCTCAAGAGTCTTATCGACTCTATTCCCCTTGGAAAGGTCGGACAGGCGCAGGATATTGCTAACGCGGTTGTCTTCCTTGGAAGTAGCCTCGGCAAGTATGTCAATGGAGTGAACTTGATTGTCGATGGTGGAATGTCTACTGCCCTCTAGGGATCTAGCCTGTTGAGTACGACAATATGGGGTTTAACTAGATAGGTTTTGAGGAATGAAACTTGGTGTCATTTGGAAGTACAGTGAGTCTATGTTCTATTCTAAATACCTATTGCTCCATGAGCAGCCCTTCTATGAGTATATGCAATTCTTTAACCAGCAACACACTATAAGAAAACAAGTAGTCGTGAAATCGTCTATCTCCCCTTTGCTTCACCTCTTATCGAATATTCACACGACCGTCCCATCATTAGGGTCCTGCTCTGCTCCTTCTCTCCACACAACGATGACAATGCAGCCAACTGCCAGAGAGCAGATCAAAGCCAAGATAGACATCCACCACCCAAAGCCAATACTTGCCGTAGCAATCGGAGACACGACAGTGCCAATTGCAGCAAGAACGTTACGAACCAAGTTGAGATCAGCCACGACTGAAGCACCGACTCCTGGCTTGATATCAACAAGGAAAGGCATAACCGTTGCCGTAACAAGCATGAGTCCCAGACCGAACAAGAAAGCTCCGACAAGGGGAGCAATCCAAAACACCTTTTTCTCAATCAACCACCCGTAGATGATCAATCCAGCTGGGATAAAGCCGACGCCGTACCAAACTGTCTTGATCCTCTCGATGGGGCGGATGGCACCATCATGAGTTGTCTGGTACTGACGCAACTTGGCGTCGCTCAGTTTACCTCCGACGACACTTCCGATGGCGTATCCGAGACAATTGCTGATATAGCAGAGACCAATTTCAATGGCTGAGAAGTTGTAAGGTGCAGCAGCGTAAGCGTACGGAAGTGTCGTGTTGAAGCAGTAGAGGCTTGCAAAGCAGATGCTCACATAGGCAATAGTCAGAGCAATTGAAGGTACCATCAAAAACTTCAGTTTAGGGAGCGGTGCGAGGGCATCGCGTTTGAGGACCCGGTGCCATGGCTTAGGCTGCTCAGTAGACGATTTGACAAGTGTCTCGGGCAGAACCAACAGAGTGAGCATGGCAGCGACGAAGGTGAAAATGGCCATGAAGTACAAATTTGCACGCCATCCAAGCCAGACTTGCAAAGCGCCACCAATGATGGGTGCAACCAAGGGCCCGATAAGTGTTCCCAGGTAAAACCAGCCCAAAGCTGATCCACGCTCGGTCGAGATGTAGATGTCGCTTATGACGCCGGCACCGACGCTTTGAGCAGAGGAGCAGCCCATTGCTTCGATAAATCGAAAGACGATGATGAGAGGTAGTGAGTTGGAGACTGCACAGACAATCACCGCAACTGTTGAGATGAGGAAGCTTGAGACTAGGACTGGTCGACGGCCATACTGCTGACTGAGGGTACTCCACCACAACGGAGCAATAGCCAAGCCAAGAAGAAAGACAGTTGTAGTAAGTGCGACCTTTGTTTCGGTGGTGTGAAAGTAGTCGACAAGAGTTGTGAACGATGGGAAGAGAATGCAGGAGGCAAATGGTGCTGTGAATGCAGATAGAGTGGTTATGGCGACGATTGCGTGCTTTTGCCAAGTGGAATGAGTAGTTGGGTCTTCTCGCCGACTTACGAAGCAGAATCTATCAAACCATGTTTGGTAGAGTTGCTTGGGTTTTTCGTTGGAGGCAGTATCTGACATCTTGCCCAAGTGATGAATGGCGTCGGTTTTGAGGAGTTTAGTGTGATTAGTGAGAGTGAGAACTGATTCGAGACTGATATGAGGAGTAAAGTGTGAGACAAATTAGACGATTGCGTCTGTTTATATATTAAAGCTTCCAGCAGCGATAAATCCTGTCCTGTCTTGATGATGCGATTCCGGGATTTCGGGACTTTCAGCTATCGGGATTTCCCAAAATAATCCCGATGCTCTTGGGGACCTGACCAATGACAGTGACATCTGGCTGCTCAAATGCCTCTAAAATCTGACAAACATGCACTGTAAGCATGCTCGGGCTTCATCAGCACACACTAAAACCTGCGGGACTTTCTAATCGGGAATTTCTACTTAATACTTCCATCCCCGAAGTCCCGATACCTCGAACTCACGCATTTCACTCAACAAAAATGAATAGAAGCTGCGTCAGTTGCGCCACGTCCAAGGTCCGATGCGACCTCGACAAGAAGGGTTTTCCTTGCTCGCGGTGTCAACAAAAGAACTCACCCTGCGTGAAAGCTGGACGTAAGAAACGGACCAGGAAAACGACGCCGAGCATCGTCAGTTCAAACCCGTCGCCACAGGGGAGCGTGCAGCAAAATGAACCGCAGCTACCGCTCGAGCAGAATGTCGACTTTTCGTTCTTTGACACATCGTCTTTTGGCGAAATGGATTTTCTATCACAGCTCGTTGATATCGAGAGCATGGTTGACATGAGTAGTTGGACATGGAGTCCTAGCGATATGGCATCGCCCATTGGCGAGAACATCTTGACTGACAACCATGTTCTTTGGGCCGGTATGGGAACAAATGACGGATTCATCTGCCCGGATAACTTCCGACTTCCAGCAGACTTCCTTCTTGAGCTTGAAGGTCCAGAGACTATCCCTGTATATCGCCTTGAGACGCTGGCGAGGCTCTTCTTCTCGCACTTTCACCCTTCGCTTCCTCTACTACATATTCCAACTTTCTGTCTAGCTTCATCACCTTCTGTTCTGATTCGGGCGATTTGCTTTATTGGCGCCGGCTTTGACAAAAATCCTACTTCTACAACTGAAGCAAAGCTACTCTACGGCTCTCTTCCATCACAGCTGGCCAAGTCCTGTCTTCGTTCCAACGGAAGCTCACCAACCTTTCAAGAACTACAGGCTCTGGTGCTACTCCAGTTTGCTGCGATGGCGAATGGAGGAAGTGCTGAAAGAGCTGCGTCTCGGCTCATACATCCGCTCCTCGTCGCAGCAATACGACACGAAGGTCTTCTCAAGGTTCACGGCGAATGTACCAAAGCTACACGCAATGCACACTTTTGGACATCGTGGATACAGAAAGAGTCGAATAAAAGAGTACTTTGGGGCGTGTATGCCGTCGACTGCTACCAGTCGATACTTTGTGGTAGTAAACCCATTCTATCACCGACAGATACAAGGGCATCGTTTCCATGCGACGATGCCAGCTGGACGGCTTGCTCTGCGTCTCTGTGGGCTGCACTACCAGCTCAAGATCCTTCCAGCTGTTTCCTGTCTTCCGTTAAAGGCCTTATGGTAGGTCATGCTCCAGCTGAGACGAATCTGACAGCCTTTGGGATGAATCTTTTGATCTTGGCAGTCAACGCGCTTTTACTCGAAGCCCAAACCTCAATACTACCCCTCAATACTTCGGCTCTGGACTTGGCACTGCAGACTTGGTATGCATCTTGGCAACAGTTTCATACGCAGTCCCAAGACACTGGCAATAGAAGGGCGGACTCTGTCCTCATCACCAACAGTTTGTCCTTATACCGCCTGGGAGTCCACTTTCTGAGAAATGGACGGCCGGTTCTGGATGAAAAGGCTTATTTGGAAAGGTCTATCGACACTCGGAACCCTCTCATTATCAAAGAGCAGGTTTATCAAGACGAAATGATGAAATACGTGAGGGGAGTCCTTGATGCGTTTGAAGAAGCATAATTCCAGAATCTGAGAATGGGTAGTGCAAAGTGAAAGAATAAGATGCCGAGAGCAGGGTGATATTAAACAAGTCTTGAGAGAACTCGCTGCCTTTTATAGTAAATATTTTGAGAGAGAGAGGATTAGATTGCAACGGATAAAACTCAAGCTCTTCTGACTTCTCATACCGCGACATCAGCTTGCGTGAATTAGAGCTCACCTAGATCCGCAACCAGCTCTGCTATAGGTGACCCTGATATGTCCTCAACAGATCGGGATATGAAGACATCGGCACATACGTAACCCATTTCCTCAAAGCCATTCGGATCTAGTCCACGCGCAGCTACATGCGCAACAGCATCACTCTGCTCCTGGGCAGAAGCGAAGCGGCGCTGACGAAGAACGACGCCTGGAAGCCTCTCGGTCACAAGACCGTGCTTTCTCAATTCAGTCGCTATTTCTTCGTAGGAGGATGTCCGAATCACAGTGCTAGCGACCCAGAGGTTGCTTGATCTACCGACTGCAGCAATGATGCGAGCGAAAGTTCGAGAGCTCAGGTAGCTGACGCCCCCCGTACAAATTATGAGACTCACACCCTGCAGTGCCTCGCGTAGACCCGAAGAGGGATCCTTGACCTCCAGATCCTCTACCCAACCAGCGTCGATCAAGCCGACATTCAAGGCGTAGCGAACAGCATGGTCTGCCTTGTCAAGCCCTAGGACCACAGGCTTGGGAGATCGTTCTCGACTCGCAAAGAACTCCCTGTCAGCCAGAACCTGATGCTTAAAATCGAGCTTCGAGTCCGCGTAATGGGCGGTCCAAGTCTCTATGTCGACATGGTGTCGGAGCAGAGCTCCATTGATGCCGTATGAGCAGCACACGTCTAAGATTGCGGAAGAGGTCGTCTCCCGACAAGACAGTTGATGAAGTCGCTGGAACAAAGGCAGTACTTGCTGCGGGATTGTGTATTTCAGGGGCGCTAAGGTTGTAAGATAACCACGTGGGTCTTGCTGATTGTATAAATCGGTAAAGTTTGCTTTCTGGGCGACAGCAGATTGCTGCTGCTTGTTTGACATCGTGGGCTGCTATTTGTAGTCAAGAGAAAGATGTAGGATCTGGTGGAGAAGCAGGACACTTCCCCTCTTATATAACTAAGTCAGTCTCCTGTCTCACTTTCATTTATGCAACTACGAGAAATTGTGGAAACGTGGAGGCGACGCCGTAAAGCATTCAATCATGATCGAAGAACGTGCTATTGCATTAACGTGTAGCCTCAACATGCATGCCAAAACCATGTATGCCGAACCGGTGAGTATGCAGACACTGTATCACCGATTTATCCATTTGATAACAAGTTACAATGAACAGCCAACACATGCCAATAATATAACAATGTCTCAAAAGTTAAGAGCTTTGTTCTAGCCCCCTGTAGCCATGTGAAATTGGAACCACGCAAAGGAACGAATGCTTCTGTTTACGTCATATCATGATGACGTTACATCACAATGCAGCAGTCGTCGTCGCGTGGTGGAGGATTGCAAACAAAGCAAGCTCGATAAGCTGCTCGCTTCGAACGGCCTGTGCACGTAGGGCAAACATCCAAGGTTCCAAACAAAGTCCATCTTAGCAAAGCTGATTGGTGCAAGATTGAAAACGTGAGCACGTACGGTACTGGCACCATGGCGAGATTTTAGTGCTGGAGTTTTTGCGTGGTCTGTTGCACTGAGGGATAGCGCAAACCTGTGAGTACGGATTGTGCATTGTGTCGGTTTTCCTGAGCGATATTCCAACTTGAGATGATATGAGAAACTAAAGGACAACAAAAGAAGGAAGATTTAAAGAACGAAGGAGGCCGTGAGAGGCGGAGATTAAGTACCCACTACCAACGTCTTAACCGCCAGCCTGATTTCTTGATATGACCGAAAGCAGGCTCTCATGCGACTGGAAGTGCAAATAATCTCTCGTCAGCGCATGCCTTGAGCATTCTCAACTGTTGTTTGCTACCAGTCTGTTGTGGCGCTTTAAGGCCGTGTATCTGTCCCGAAAGTGCAACCGTTGATGCATCATGCCACCAACTTGGTAGACCACCATCATGTATCAGGCCAGACAGCCGGGTCATCTCAATAGGTGGCCAGCGAAATCAAAGAGTAATACGGACAAAAGACGATAGAAATCAGGCGAGACTCGCCAAGCCGAATATTGTGACTTATTACAAGCTACTAATAGTGAATCCTGACATCCTTGAAGAGGGGCACGAATGTCCAATATTGACATTAGTATGTCTCTTCCATCTCGTGCTCCATAGTTTGATGAAGAGTTGTGAGCATTGCACTTCTCGGCCACAGGCAAACCTTTATTATATTCATGTATTGCTATCACAATCAAGGACTGGAGCTATTAAGATTTCCGTGCATACTTTGCATAACAACAAGATAACTTTATCAAGCCTTGTAATTTGACTTCATGTTCAAAATAAACACCCTTTGATAGAGTATCCAACATTGATTCATGATACCTATTTCTCACCAATCAATGCCAGAGCAAAGTCCTTGTAATCCCCGCTCAGAACCGACTTGATATTCCCACTCAACGTACAACCAGTCACTGGCTTGTAAGCCTGTTTTGTCTGATATAAGCGCCCCTGGTCCCAGTAGAGACTGACGAGTCTGTTGATGAAGAGACGATCCTTGCGCATCGACTTGTTCAGTGGCCTACTCAGTCTGCCTGCATCAGATCGAGCTCGATCCTGTGCATGGTAGAGAATCCGCAACAGCACGTCCTCCATGTCACCGCGGAACTCCTTTTCAATAACACTCTCAAGACTGCGGTGGTATTTATGTTGATATGCATCATTCATTGCACGAACTTGGGCGTCGTTGCTGCTGGTGAATATCTGGGCTACAGACACAGCGTTGGCACCGATTGTACCCTCGGTGGCCCTCTGCAGTTCTGTAATCTTCTGGTCAATCTCGTGAGGAATCACTGGCGCATTATCCTCCGCTCGCCTAGCGGCAAGAACCATGCTGTACAGTCGGTAGAGTGTGTCGTCGACATCTTCCTTAATATCAACGAGAAGTTCCTTGCCTCGGAAGCGCTTGTACTCTGCGGCAATGGCACGAATATCAGCGTTGGAGCGACAGAGAAGAACATCGTTCAACGCATCTTCATCAGTGCCAGCGCGGTTGAGAGCCTTTGAAAGATTTTGAACATCGTTCTCCAATGGTCCGCGGATCAGAGCGAGAAGACACGTCTCAAAGTCGCCACGGGTTTCACTTTCAATGTCCTTTGCGAGATCGCGCATGAACCGACTGTTGTAGTCGCGGACCAGCTGAGCCATCGTCCATGGATCAGCGTATTTGGGGCTGACGAGAACACGAATCAGGGCCTTTTCATCACAGCCCATTCCCTTCATGGCCTTTCGGAGAGCCTCCACGTCTGCTGCGGTGTCTACAGGCTTGACCCATGCCTTTTGGGCTGGGTCATAACCTGGCGATGCTGGCGTTGGAGGAACGTTGACTGGTGGTCCACCATATTGCTGCTGTCCCGGCTGCTGGTGCCACTGCTGGCCGGGGTAAGGTGGTTGCTGCTGCTGTTGTTGGCCAGGGTATGGAGGCTGGCCTTGCTGAGGACCGCCGTATTGCTGAGGCGGATATTGCCCCTGCCCATAAGGAGCTTGCTGTCCTGGGGGTTGCTGGCCGTAAGGAGGCTGTTGTGGATAGCCTTGTGAATGCTGCTGATATTGGCCTTGCTGACCTGGAGGAGGGTATTGTTGGCTTGCAGGAGGATATGGTTGATTTGGCTGTCCTCCCGGTGGGACTTGCTGCTGGTAGCCGTAAGGCGGTTGCTGGCCTGGAGGTGGCTGGTAGTAGCCCTGGCCAGGCTGCTGCTGTCCTGGATAGCCCGGCTGAGGGGGCGCGCCGCCCTGGGAACCCTGCCAGTAAGGAGGTTGCTGCGACATCTAAGCAAGGTAGTGAATAGACTGTTTAAGCTTCAATTAAGCGATGTTTGAAAGTTGATGTTGATGCGCGCAAAGTCTTGGACCTGTTCAGCCCTATTAAACTAAATCTGACAGGCGGGGGGATCGCAACGTGGAGGCCTCTTCCTGGTTACCTCCCACCATCATCTTAACTAGCGGTTGTGCTACCGCAATCCGGTGTTGAATGCCTCACTGGCGTCTTGCAAGTGGCTGTGTCGCCATTAGGCTGATTGCTATCGAGCCCTGAGATGACCCGATCCTCGTTGATCTATCCAATAAGGACAAGGTGCGGGGCAAACAAGGCAGAACGGGCTGTTTGTGGCTTACCCTTAGGATGGGAAAAGGAACGATCGTCGCATGTGAATTCAATCAATCAATCGATCAATTGTAGGCCAATAACTGCGATGCGGGTGCAGTGACACGGGGCACTTGAGCAAAACATCACCTGATTGTTAGCGGGGTTATCAGCACCTGGACCCAAGAATTCTCTCCGCTAGGACAGCTTCGGGGCTTGCCTCCCAATTGAAGTGGATTAGAAGAAAACGTTCAAAGAACACAGATAACTTGTTAAATACGTCAGCGTGGTATGAAGCAGATGTTAGAGTCCAGAAAAGAAGCCAGAGTTGGAAAACAACGGGTTGAATGACATCAAGATCATGACCAACTTTGGGGTCTAGCAGAGAAAAGTTCTCTCTTCCAAGTAGAACTATGAGACTAAGTACTATCGGAAGACTGCCATAGAACACGTAAAAGATTAGAAGATTAGAAGAAGATGATTTGCTCTTAAGCCCACCGACACGTTGAACGCAGCCAATGGCTTTTTCTATGCAGTTCTCAGAGCTCATATAATGCTCCAAGGATGGGGAATGACTTATATGCACATGAATACTATCATGTTCTATTTCCGTGCAAACACGTTAATCGTTCCAACTCGCCCATGAGATGCGTACACTGATGCCAACTGTACCGTATAGCGCCTATCTATCCATACTTTTGGCAGCTTAGGGAAGCAGACCTAAGGAAGTCATCCTCTGGCGACCAAACCGCAGCACTTGGGGAACGGTTTGCGGACAGCGAGATGAATTATAAGTTCTTCCGGTTAGTATTAAGCGATACCTAACATTTGTCCTGATGAGCCATACATGAATTGCAAGCGAAATCGGTACCGTTGGGTTTCACTCTACTCGAGAAGACTTTACCTTTCTTAGCGACAGAATTGCTGCAACTGCTAGAATTACATCATATTACTAGCAAACATCAGCCCTCGCGTCCTTCCTTGGGGCAAGGAAAGAAGCATTCATAGATGACCTCGTCTGGATGCGCCATAAGCCGAACAAGTCAGCCCGGCTTGTTGTTGGCCCATCGTGGTCACGGCTCTCCTGTGATGCACGTATGACTTGTGACTTTCTTCGGGTACCCTGACCGGAGGGCTTGAACTCTACACATCATCACATGACGCTCCTGGCCCGCGACTTTCCTTGGAAGAGCCTACCTTGTGTTTCGAAGATTGAATCTTCGATGGTAGTTTTAAAAGGGCTCTTCAAGACACTCTGCCTACGATTTGTTTCTGAAAACTGGTCTAATTTCCCATTTTTCGAACTGGAGGGCCAAGAGTTGTATCTCTGATGGCGATATCTCGGTATTGGGAGGAACAGTTCGGTGATGACCGGGAAGAGTCCACGAGCCATATGCGCTTACATATTTGATCTACAGAACGACAGAAGGGGGGTCATAAGAAGAAGTGTATCTGGCCTGTGAAGGTGTAGGAGGATGGTTCGGATGGTTCGGGTGATATGGAAGACAGGCTACCTACATACCATCGCATTGGCATTGTTGCAAACCAGGGCAAGTCTGGTCTGGCCTGTATGGCTGAAGAGAAGATATTCATTCGCCGTTGATGTATTTTAGGCCACTCAAAATGCAATATTTTCTTCCCGATGCCACCTTTTGGTAAAATCCTGTCAACGGATGTCACACCAGCCAGAATTTGATAAGCTTATCGAGCCACGCACTTGTGCCTGTCGTGGCTGCATTAGCCAGCTAACGTTAAATAGCCAAGGCAATTGCTGACCTGACCGCTCAACCTCGGGACCCTCTCGAAAACAAAAAACACCATTCAAAATAGATTCCCAAGATGAGTAATCGGTCTCCATCAATCACATCACTCCCGAGTATGGCTCCGTTGACCCGTTCGCCTCACCCAATTCCAATCCGCAAGGTGGGGAGCTACCTCTCACCCCCGCTCGGTACCGTTATATAAATGCTAGCTACCCCTCGATTTTAGCTGCCTAGGCCGTTTCACTGAAACAAATATCGCCAAAAACTTCACTCAAATCACTTTTTTGTATATCAAAATGGCTCAAGTTCTCGTCGTCTATCCCTCCGGTCCTTCTTTCAACCTGGATTATTATCTCACAAAGCACATGCCTCTCGTCGCATCGTAAGTGGGACCCGATCTGACATGCCACCAGAATTTCGATGCAATTACTAATGCTTCTGCAGCAAATGGGGTCCCTACGGTCTCAAGAACTACAAGATTATTACCTTCCAGGAGGGCGCACCCTTCCAGATCCAGGCAACTCTTGAGTGGGAGAGCCTCGAGGTGTATGAGAAGGCTGCTGTTAGCGAGGCAGCCGCTGCTGTCTTTGGCGATATCAAGAACTTCTATGATGGAAACCCTGTGCTGCTGAAGGGACCTGTTGTCGCCAGCGAGACTGTTGCGTCATCGTAAGAGTTTAATGAATATACTATTATGCAGACCCATCCATCTGACGATTTGCCAGCGAATCTAAATTGTAGAGTCCGTTCTGATGCTGATTGGGATAGATAGTAATCTGACGGACATGGAACTCCGCAACCGCCGAGTATCGAGGAAACATGTACATATCGGCAATCTAATGCGATTCCGTGAGACATTCCGTGGAACTAGGTTACCTTGTCTGAGTTGAGCAGTTATTGGATCAAGATCTGTTCAATGTCGATCGATTTGTGACACCTCACCTTCTGTCGTATGCCGTATTGCGGACCCGGTTCCGCATGTGCTCATCGATCATCCCGCTCCGACTCCAATACTTTTTTCAGGCCTGATTGATCAGGTGATCTAGTTGAACTTTCAGTCTTGAGAATGCTCACTCTCATTGACATGGGAGCTGTAGTGATACGATATTCGAATTTGATACATGCGGCCCGATAAGACCATGCAGCCGGGTTTCCCGAGGTTTCGGTCTCGGCTGATTCACATCCCGAGCTTTCTCCCTAAAGATCTGCTGATTTGGACCATGGAGACAACATGGCAAACTTGAATGTTGTAGAATCGAAAGAACATCAATCTACCTTCTGCGCAGGGAAGTCTTTTGGGCTTCATGAATCAAGAGTTTTATTAGACTTCGCGAAGTCGGTGAGTCAAGAAATAATCTGATTGCAAATAGGTAAGAATCATGCACCCTAATAACTCACATAAGCAGATATCTTACTTCCTTCTTCCTTCTGAATCAGACATTTGATGTTGAGATAAAGGCAAAATGGTTAAACGCCATGGCCATGATGTGATGTCAAGATCCAAAAGCGTCCTTATCGCCCACTATCAGCGCTAATCGGGCCGTCGATAACGACTCTCTAAACTATTTCTGGTTAAGCTCGACCATGACAGCAGCTCAATTGCGTCAATTTTCAGTGACGCAACCTCAAATTCGAGATCGATATTTTGAACTTGACATTTCAACATCGCATCCACCAAAAATGTCCTCAACAAAAACACCCGAGCTCGAGCTCGCGCCATTCCTTAAATCAGCGCTCCCCCAAGAAAACAGAGCCTCATTGCGTGACTCGGTCATTCCTCAGCTTTTAAGCGCTATCGCAGATATTGGTAAAGGGTTGAGAGGATCATATGATGTTTCCATTGTCGGCACAGAGAATGCTTTTGGTGACGAGCAGCTGAACGTTGATGTTCTAGCTGAGAACATTATTCGTGATAGTATCGCGAAGTCATCGACTATCAAAACTGCTAGCAGTGAAGAGGACCCTGTCGAGAAGCCAGCGCGCGCAGGAGAGACAACGCAAGCTGATGCCAGTGTTGAGCAATACACTGTCGCTTTTGATCCTCTTGATGGAAGCTCTATCATCGGCCCTAACTGGTCCGTGGGTACCATTATCGGTATTTGGGATGGGGTGACAGCAGTTGGCCAACCTACAGAGAAACAAATTGCTTCTGTTCTTGGAGTATTCGGTCCACGAACCCTCGCCATCGTCGCCCTTCGAGTTCCAGGATCAAAGCATCTATGTTTCGAAGTCAGCCTCAATGACACCCAGAAGCTCGTTGTCGCTCGTCCTGAGCTTCGACTCGCTGAGCCTCCCTTCAAAACACGCTACTTTGCCCCCGCCAACCTACGAGCCGCTGCCGATAACGAGAAGTACATGAATCTCGTGACAAATTTCATCACAGACAAGTATACGCTACGGTACTCCGGAGGTCTCATTCCTGATATCTATCACGCTTTGGTCAAGGGCCACGGCGTGTACATCTCACCAGTGACTTCTGCCAGTAAGGCTAAGCTGCGACGGCTTTACGAGCTCCTCCCTGTAGCGCTCGTTGTTGAGTGTGCAGGCGGACAGGCTATTGCAGTGTGTCCATCAACCA
>JABEEM010002839.1:0-29343 GCA_013363185.1 Fusarium secorum | reverse complement strand
CTTGGCATTCTCCAAAGCCGTTGTCTCAGTTGAATCAATCATCAAGCCCGGATATCCTTGAAACTTAAACAGCTCACACCGCCCCCTCATATCTCGCAGAAGCTCCTGATCGAGTAACTTTGTAGTCCCGCTCGCCACCCTCTCCGCGTTGTCTACCCGTAGAATGTTTGCCTCAAGGCCGCAAGTCAAGTGCACGGGAAGAAAGGGGCGGTGTGCCTGCCTTGCAGCGCTTGCGTACTCTTGTGCCACGCTTTGACCCAGCTCGTTGTCTGATTGAAAGTCTAGGGAATGTGAGTATTAGCCAGATGATGATACGGAGGAGGGGTGTGTACCTGTGAAAACGACGAGATGGTCGTGGCTGGAGGGGTGGAGTACTACTTTTTGCAGAGTATACTGGCGGTATTGTTTTCGTCGGATATTGTAGTCTGTGTGGTCTCTGGAGAGTACTGCTTCTACGGGATCGATCAACTTGTGGTTGTCTATTACCATTATGTTGGGGTCGAGTTGCTTCATAGCGTCTGCGATGGTTTTCTTGCCTGTACCTGGGAAGCCGTTTATCCACACCACAGGTGCTTTCATTGCGGTAGTCATCATCGAAGTTAGATGCGAGGACAGAGGCAGGGGAGAGGCAACGATGGGTTCTGGGGTGTAAATCCGGGAGTTTGTGAAGACTGCAATTATATCGATGACAATGAGAAAACGGGATGCACTCGACTTGCAAGTCAGCGATGTTATCTATTCTTTGTAGATTTTCTTTATAAAGTATAAATGGAACATCTGAAGCTTGGGTTGGCCATCATGAAAACCGTAAAAAGTCAATATTGTTGGACTCAAAATTATGCCGAACTCAACTCGTAAACTCAGCGTATGACAGCAATCAGACGAGTCAATTTATTGTCCCTCGATGGATCTCCTGATCTCGTAACCGCCATTGATTCTTTGAATTGGAAAAGAGAGCAATACCTATTATTGTTTCAGAACTGAAGGCGGCAGCGGACGTCGACCTTGGGATGAGATGAGGAAATACTGTTCACTTGATAATGCGATGCCATCCAGCATTATCGTACTCGCTGTCAAAGCACGATCTGTGATGATCTGACAGACCTCATGATGGATACCGCACCGCGTAGATCTAGGCAAGACATTGCAGATTATCACTCATCGATTGACCCGACAGTTTGGTCCATCCCGGTCCCAATAATCTGCACTCCAATCACTTCACATCACATCTTATTGTGCCGAGATTATCTGAGCTGCCAATCGTGCAATGAAGATAGAACATGTAGACTGGGTGACAAGAAACAAGTTGAAGACGGACGATCTGATTCATTAGGATTTATATGAGGAGTAAGGGCTCCTGTACATTTAATATGGCCATAGGAGTTGAGGCAAACGGAGCAGCCGCTAGCTGAATTAGGCCAGACACACTGGCTGGCTTCCAAGAGGGTACAGGGTAACCAGTAATCAGTGTAAGACAGTGTGATCTTGTTCAAATACATGCCTTCACACATAAAAAGTATCATTTATTTTAGCGCAGCAGGTAGTCAGATTATGAGGTTGTGACTCTGGTGTATATTCGCCGTTTCTGCTACTTCGTCGCTACTCGTAAATTAAAAAGCCTATTAGTATGCAAATCATCAGTAAAGAAGAGAAAAGCATCTCAAGACTACCTGGCATATTATTTATTTACCGGTCTTGACGGGGAGGATACAAGAATATAACGCAAATTCCTGCCCTCATAGAAATGAAAGTCCATTCTCTATTGGTGCAGTACCTGTGTCTGTTCACAAACCAGCAGCCAAGTCATCCACGTCCCATGGGCTCGAGTTCACCAGCAAGGCTAAGTCGTCCGCGACTCAGACTACTTCATCACAGATACCAAGTTTGATGCGCTGCTTTTACTCAGAAGAATCTCAACAAATTTTTGTTGATGTCATTTCCGATGGCACTGCATGACTCGTGCCGTCGTCAGAGAGAGATTCTTATCTTTTAGTGTCGTCTCATCTCAAGCCTCATACGCCAAGAGCCACGATCCAACGTCAGATTTCGATAACGTTTTGACCTAATTAAAGCTGATCATTTCACTTCTCACTCACTTGTCATTTTTTACATCTCTCACTCATTTTCTTCATGTTGTTTTACTAAAGCACACAGTCAAGATGACACTTGATCGAGTTTGCCCCGAGATTCTTCTCGAAATCTCTAACCACGTCGATCATGAAGATCTCCGGAAACTTTGCGCCGCATCTCATCGTCTGATGTCAACATTTGAGCATCACATCTACTCAACCATTGAATTAAACGAATCTTCACAATCTGGAAGTGCATTATTGGCCCTGGCATCTGGACCTCGAAGGGATATTGTTCGTGAAATTCGATACAGGCCTCATCATCCTTGGCCAGCTCGAGACAGGAGGCACAAGCCTGAGATCAAGCTCAGTGATGAAACTCGAACAGCACTACAATCTCTCAACCTTTTTCCGTCTTTGGACAAGTTCCAGTTAGATTTGAGTCACTGGGAGTTATCAGAATGGGCTCTATCACCACAGTGTCTGAACCGTTGGGAATTTCATCTATGGCATGGAAAACACGATACAGAGCCTTGGAGGGTTCTTATCGAGCGGAGTCTAACAGCCCTAAGCAAAAGTGCCGGCTCCTTTTCTCGACTTGAGATCGATAGTCTTCCACCCACTGGACGAGAAACATATCGTGCATGCGAGTCAGAAACATGGAAAGATCTTCTCAGACACCTGACGTCGTTTGAGATGACACTTGCTGGTGTTGGACACATGGGACATGGCGGGAGCTACATGTATGGGAAGATGACATCAGCGCACCAGGCGTTCATAACTCTCTTTCCAGAGATGTTTCTGCAGAATCTGCATAATGTTCAGGTCTTGCGACTCACTGGGAAGGTGAATGCAGTCATGGGCAACGAACAACTCGTGGAACCCATAAACTGGGCATCTCCATTTATCAATGTACCGTGTCTGGCAACATTAGAGCTGGATTACTCTCAGATCTCGAGCCAACTCGTCGCATTTCTTTCCAAACATGCAGGGACACTTGAGATGCTCAGTCTGCGGAACTGTATAGCCCCCGCCAAGCAAATCTGGATCAACATCATCAACCTCTTCCTCGAAAGACAGCCTAAACAACTACTTGAATTTACGACTACAACGCGTCTAGTGCATAAACGCATTGGAGACCCTTTTGCTGATCACTCAAACGGGTCGGATGTCAAAATGAGGAGGTTCGTGGTTGGACTGGCGAAGCACGATATCGTACCTGTGGAGGAGTGGGACACTGTGGATGATAATGATCCGGAACTTGACGAGTCTGACGTTTGCAAATTGTGGGATCAAGTTGAGGAGATGTTGGGGCGGAATAGGTACCATGCGCGAGGCTTGTTGCAGGAAGCTAGCCGTAGCACGGTTGTGAACAAACAATCATGAAGCCATCACGGGCAAGTTGCATTGGTCTCTGCTTGCACGAGTTGCTTGAGTCACAAGCATTCAAAGCTTCTCGCATATACTTCTAAATATAGTCATTTCTATCATAAGCGCAAACAAGCATATAGAATAGGTATCATCGCTAAGCCCAGAGATACAAACACTTTGATGTAATCACCCGTCCCATCTCGGCGCATTGATGATCAATGCCATCAAACAGCCCGAGATGACCCCCGTCACAGGTAATGTAATTAACCAGCCCATGTAAATCCAAAGCACAAGCTTCGGATTAATACATCTCCAATCCCCATTCGCCAGCCCAACACCCACCGTGGCCCCCGTAATGCACTGCGTAGTAGACACGGGTAAAGACAGCCTCGTCGCCATAAGCACAGTGATTGCACTCGCGAGCTCCATGCAGAAACCGCGACTTGGCGAAATGAGTGTCAAACGATTGCCTAGTGTCCGCATGACGTGGTAGCCGTAGGTCAATAGTCCTACCACGATACATGCACCGCCTACGACGAGGATCCAGATCGGTATGGCGACGAATTGTGGGATTTCTCCGCTGGACCACACTTGATATGCTGTTGTGAACGGGGCGACTGCGTTACTGACGTCGTTTGCGCCGTGGACGAAAGACGCTGTTGCGGCCGTGAGGATCTGGAGGGCGGAATACATGTACTCTGCACGGTTGTCATAGTGCGCTGATCGAGCGTGCATGTCTTCCAAGTCCCAGTTGAGGATGTTGTTCCGCTTCTGCATGGCCACGACGTCCTTCTCCAGTCCACGGAGTAGTACCCGGTTCACTTTCCATGCCATTACTTTCGGATTGTTCCATGAGCCGTCGGGTCGGGGAGGTATGAATTCTGATG
The DNA here is from genome assembly GCA_013363185.1 of Fusarium secorum. Lineage (NCBI taxonomy): Eukaryota > Fungi > Ascomycota > Sordariomycetes > Hypocreales > Nectriaceae > Fusarium > Fusarium secorum. Next base: position 25,016 of record JABEEM010002839.1, on the reverse strand, counting down.
AGACGCGAGGTTCAAAGCGGCCTGGGGGTGTTTTGGGGGGTGTCTGAGCTGGCGGTGGGAGAATCCATTCATCGTCACGGTCGAGATCGGGCAACTGGCCGTCTGGCGTCTGAATGGATTGAAGAAGAGTCTCGGAGGTACGTAGATGGTTGAGTTCCTCGCGTGTGAGATGCCCCTGGTAGTAGTCTCTGATGCGAGGCTTGGTGAATCCAGCTGGAGTTGGTGGGGGTGGTGATCGCCAGAGAAGAAGTGGTCCTTGAAAGACATGATACCATTTGAGAGTCCAGTCCTCGTGCATTATTCTCGTCCATAGAAAGGGGAGTAGAAAGAAGATCTGGAGGAGAGTCATTCCGGTAGCTGTCGCAAAGACTGAGATGACGATATCTCGAGTAGATAAGTTGATAGTATGGATCCCTTTCCAAACGAGAAGCATCGTGAGTGCACCCACTGTCAAGTAGGTATAGAATGGGATGGAGTAGAACGCCCTCCTAACAGCTGTCTGTTTCGTCAAGATGAACTTTTTGGTAAACATGAACAGCACAAATCCCATACAGCCCGCGATCAAAGGCGCAATGATCCATGCCGCAAAGATCTGTGACACGCCATGCCATCCCCAATTGATCTTCGTGATGCCTATCGATGCCGTAGCTGCTCCAACAAGTCCTCCGATAAGTGAATGTGTCGTCGAGATGGGTAAACCTTGCCGGGTCGCAAATGTTAGGAAGAGTGAAGATGACATGATGGTGCACATCATGACTAGAAGTAGAACGCCAGGTGAACTGTCGTAGTGATGAGGGTCGACAATCTTTGTTCGGATGGTATCTGCTACTCGAGAACCGACTGACACACTGCCACTGAATTCGCAAACTGCTGCTACGAGCATTGCTTGCTTCATGGTCAGCGATCTCGAGGAGACCGACGTGCCAAACGAATTGGCAACATCATTGGCGCCTACAATGTCAGAATAATCCAGCAAGATAAACAAGAGACTCACCAATGTTCCAGGCATCGAGGCAGGCAAAGATAACAGTAAGAGCAAAGATGTAATCATACTGATGAAGCACCGCCATCTCAATCAGGTAATAACAATAATAGAGTATCAAGAGTTTAGCTGCTGTCTCCACGACAGCGATGTTCTCAATCCATGATCAAGACAACCATCAACAAAGGTCGATAAGCACTGGTCAAAGCATACATAAGCCGCAGTCGACGATCGTGGGTCCCAAGCTCCCTTTAAACACCCAAAGGACTGGTTAAACTATCCGCGCTCCCGCAAAAAGTGTGCGTCCTTGCGAAGCTATGATTCGATAGGCGAGATGCTAGAACCGATCTTGGCTTTTTTTTCTGGTGAAGAAACGGGCGATGCAGGGGGTGAAATTGATCGAATTGAGGACCGAGCGAGACTTATCAAAGATGTTGTCGTGATTTGGGGGCCTGTGGTGAAGATGTTGATGGGCCAATGATAGGATTAGGATGGAGCACGAGGTTGATGAGACACGCGTGTTGAGGCGATACTAAGAAGGATGATACAATTCACGAGACTTGGCGGGTTAGAAGCTAACAAGAAGGTTATTTCAACGGAATCGACGGATATTCAAGGCTTTTCTGGGTCATTGTGGCTCGTATATCATGACTTCATTTTCGCCTGGTTTGAGTGAAGCCATTTCATCACCACCACAACAAGGCATAACTACCAGCACCTCCACTAATGAGCATCTTTATAAACCGAGTTAACTTCTCAGACAAAGATCTCACTGCGGTCCTTACCGAAACAATAATCGAAGATATCACATCACTTCGGTATCCTTGACCGAGCTCATCAGACGTCAGACTAGCAACGCCACACCTACTTATTGGCGCCGTCGATAGTATCTTAGCGTCTCGGCTACTTCTTTGGTTGCAGAACCCCTTGTCTTGAGGCTCCAGGAACAGTCTCAATCCCACGTGCCATTGAAGCCACCCGATCGGGCGACCGAAGTGGCCGACATCATGAGACGATGTGTCAGAGGTGAAGGCAGTTTTTGACTTGGTGGGTGCCTCTTTCGAAACTCGTGACTGTACGGAGTAGGAGTGTAAAGTCTATCAAGGTCGCAAGGGAAAGAAGTGAATGTGTTGATGCCGAAGTTCTCGTGATATCTTTCGCTTCAGGGGGGAGCGAATGTCTAGACAACTTTCTACTATAGAAACAGAATTCAAAGTTTCTAGAAGTACTCAAATTTAGCCATCTCATCTTGTGAGCTGTTAGAGGTGCTCGGTCCAGGCAACCCTAAATCGTAAATGAAGCCATCACCACTTCCAAAGATACGTACCTCTCCATCCCTGCCCGATCATTCTCCACTTTATGACCGATCAATCATGCCAATCTAACCTCGGCCCGTCTCTTCCCCGATCCCATCTGCGTCACTTGTTCTATCAATTCGCCATCGCATCCTCAACATCCAAAGCAAACCAACTCAATCCCACCAAACAACCACTTCACGCCTCACACAAACACAAGCAACAATGTCACGCCTTCTTCCCCGACGCATCCTCCTAACCCCTCTCCGCACAACCCGTCTCTCCTCAACCTTCCAGACCCGCCCCTCACCACCAAAACTCCCCGCCGACCAACAAGCGGAATTCGAGCGTCTCCAGCGCGCAGCCTCCGTATCATCTGCCTTCCAGCCCGAAGAAGCATCATCCGCTGCCACCACGCCTGCTACGTCGCAGGTTCGTCACACGACCACGCCGGAAAAGACGGACGATGTGAATGTTGGCTTATTCCGTGGTGCGCCGCCTGAGTTCGAGGGTGATACGAATCCCAAGACCGGAGAGGTTGGAGGCCCAAAGAATGAGCCTTTGAGATGGGGCGGAGAGAGCGATTGGTCCTACAATGGACGAGTTACGGATTTCTAAATGGCATCGAAAGCTGTGCCTACAAAAGAGGAATTAGGTCCATCATGCGGTGGCAACTGTACAAAATTGTATCAAAACTAGACGAGGCGACTTAGACTCAAAGGCCAACGCCTTCTGATTAAACTTGTTATTATCATAAGAGGGGTATTCTAATGCTACAAGACCGTGGTTTCTCTGCCCTGCAATGCAATGACACCAACGCCTTCAATCAACATGTGACAAATCGTGACGACCAGGTCATTGATCCGTCTTCTCCTCTGTGGCTGGAGTTTCGGCGGCATCACCCATGTCCACGTCCTGGGCCTTTCCCTTGCTCTTTTCTTTGTCTTCTTCGTCGTTTGCAGATGACTGATTCTCCTTGTCGCCTTCTGCTACGGTGTCATTATTCTTCGATGTGGATGGTTCAGGCTCCTTTTTTCTCCATGTGGCAGATATTCCTCCTCTTAGTTGTCCCTCTTTGTCTTTGTCGAGATCAATGCCGTTGATATTGTCAAGGCCTCCTTTGACCTCGCGCATAGCTTTACGCATGCGCTCACGTCGAGCTTTGCCGCGAAGTCGAGCCTGTGGTTGTGCGCCGTTCTCAACCCATCGCACACTCTTGATCATATAACTGATGCCGTCGTGAACCGAGTGGCGATGGCCGTAGTCTCCACCAAATTCTCGGCTAGAGATCCCATGTCGCGTCGAAGAATAATACTTGACCAATCGAGGAAGGATCAGAACGTTGACGTGCAGATCGCGTTGCGCAGGGATCGACATGGGGCCGCTGGGGGGAGGGGCGGTGATGAGGTCTTCGGATTCGAGGTCGACAGTCGAGTTCGCTGGCTTCTTACGTCGCTTGTCGGTGACTCCCTGATCAATGTCCAAAACCGAGTTATCAACGTCCTCAGCCCATTCTCCCTTGATCCAACCACTGTGGATGCACGCCGCAACAACATCGGAATCGTCGGTATAAACGTCAGTACCCCACAGATATCCTCGTGAAGTAATCTCTTCTCTTGCGATTGACGAGAGATGAACTCTTGCGACCTTGACTGTTAGGATACAATTCTCTTTGTTCTTAATCATATCCCATGGTAATGGTTTCGGGTTGGAAGCAAAAGCTCGGTGCGTAGAGGTACTTGGCACCAAACGCCCAGGTTTCAGTCCGGGATCGTAGATGAAATCTCCAAGATGGTGTCTGGGTCGGTCTGAGACAGATTCCAACACAGCCTTTGATGATATAATTGTTCTCGATTTCGGAGGAATGACCGGGGTCGAGTTCGTCACAGCTTGTTTCGCTGGCTGGTGCTGGTGTGTATGTACAGGTCGAGGAGGGTGGTGGTGATGAGGAACAGGTAGGCCCTTATCGCCAGGAGGAGCACCAGTCTTGAAGTTCTTGAAAGGCGCAGCACCAGTTAATGGCGCGGAATCGGCTGGATGATGATGGTGGTGGTGCGGATGACTGTTACGGTCAGCGAAATCAAGAGAAAACGGCAAGCCAACGTACTGATGATGATGGTGATGCTGGTGAGTCTTGGGACGCTTTGCCCTGTTTGCTGGAGTCGCTCGTCCAGAGCTGTCATCATCGCCCTTTCCATCATCGTCCTTCAGCTTTCTTCTTCTGCCTTTGGTGGTCTTGCCTCCTGTCTCTGTACCTGAATCGGGTGTTATGTTCTCCGAGTCCTCGCGCTTAGCGAGACTTGCATTTGTGAAAGGCATGGCTGTAGAAGCGATGGGACTTGAAACGCCCATGACTCCATTGCCAATACCTGCAAACATGCGACCGAATTCGCTCTTGATTCCAGGCTCACCAGTTGGTCCAGGCTGCTGTAGTTGCGCGCCCTGTACAGCTTGTGGGAGTGGCGAGATTCTACCCTTTCGGTTCATCTCCTGGATGGCTAACAAGTTACGCTGGCCGTTCGGGGCTGAGGCATCGTCACTATTCCTATGTCGTGGGGAGTCATATTGCCCAGGGCCATGAGCTCCATTGTACGCAATTGTTGGTGGTGGTGGCCCTTCCTCTGGCCTTCGATGGGGATGTTGTGGTTGTTGTGTAGGAATTAAAGTCATACGCGCTCGATCTGGGGACTCATATGGTGCCGGTCCAGGTGGCATATTCTGAGCTGGCGGATGTGAGGATGGCGCGTATCGATCAGGTGGGGGCCCTTGATAAGAGTGAGCATGAGGCGGATAAGGCGCGCCGGGGGGGTAATCGGGATGTCGCTGATGATCCATGGGTGCTCGATAGCTAGGGTCGGGGCCTGGGCGACCCCATTGTGCATCTCTAGGATCCCGTTCTCGCAAATCTCTAGGATCGCGGTTTTGGGGATCACGAGGGTCGCGGGGATCTCTGACGTCCCTCGGGTCACGATCTGGCGGTCGGCCATACGGTAAAGGATTCCGAGGTGGTTCGCGGTGCCCATAGTCGCCGGGATGTATTGAGTGTCTTCCTGAATCGCTGCCTGAGTATGCGCGCTCTCTTCTTTCGCGTTCACGTTGCTCTACTTCACCCATTCGCTCGCGGTCTGCTCTATATCGATCCTCGTACGGGTTAGGTCGCAAACCGACTCTTTCAGGGTTGTATTCCATGCCAGGTGGAGGTCGGCCCATCTCATCTCGTCGTCCATATGCTTCTTCTGGCCCTGGCGGTCGTCCCATCTCCATCGGTCGAGGCATTCCCGAATACTTAGGCTGGCTGCTCGGCCTTGGAGGAGGTCCTGGTGGTAACCTGCCAGGTTCTCTTGCATGATCTGCAGAGCCTGAGGGATGTCTTGAATAAGCAGAAGGTGTGCTGTAGCGCGGGACTTCAGGTGTGGGGTAGTGTCCAGGCGGTGAGTTTCTGGGCTCATAAGGTCGCTGATGATCGGGAGTGTGAGGTCGGCGAAAAGGCGGGTAGTTGGAGGTTGCAGAGTGCATTCGCGGTGAAGCATGTACTGCAGTCGCGAAGCCAGGGCCAGAGACGGGTGGCCCAGAATGAGGAGGATAATGCGATGGCGGAGGTTGCGATTCGCGCATGGCTGGAGGTGGACCGCCCAACATTGACGATATCGACATGGAGCTGTTACTGCTGCCTGATCTCGCCAACGCGCCGAGGGCAGGAAGTTCGCGACCTGAAGGAAAAGACATCGGGGGGCCGACCGCAACAGGAGGGCCAGGCTGCGGAGGAGGTGGCCCGTAGCCCATCATACTGTGCGCCTGTTGAGGTTGATTTTGCGGCGGCTTCGCCCCCGGTTGTGGAGGCGACGTCGGAGGGGGCATTTCGCGATTGAGAGTTCCAAGAGAGGTAATGGCCGTAGAGTTTTGGAAACGCGCGTGATTTGATTCGTGGGTTGTATGGCGGATCGTTGGGGCGTAAATGGAGGTATCGGAGGGACGTCGTTGGGCCAAACTGTGAGGAGCGGCATACGCAAGGTTTTGATCGGGGCTCAAATTCTCAGCATGAGGATGATGATAAGATTCGGCGCGCGCGATTCGATAAGAATGCGGAGGAGGTGAGGCGATGGGATAGAATACAGCCCCAGTCGCGGTGGCCGAGGCGCTTCCTGCAGAAGGGGTCGTGATGACGCCGTTTGGTGTTGACGATGGTTGTTTTGTTGTTGGAGGAGGAGCGGGAAACGGAGCTGAATTTGGAACTGGAACTGGAACTGGAACTTGAGGGAAAGGAGAAACAATAGCGTATGGCGACGGCGAAAAGGGAAGCTTGGGCGGATGCCGTGGATCCATGGCGCCAATTTTTTAGTTCCAAAATTCCCTTTCGCTTTAACAAGGCGCTTTTCCTCTTTGGCCCTGAGTCCACCCAATCCTGTTCCCACCCCAGGAAATCTCCAAAGAAAAAAAAAAGGCCAGTCAGTGGAGTCGAATCCACTAACTCTAGTCAGTTTACAAATTGTATTCAACGTTTTGAGTTGTCAGTCGTGTCTGCGATAGATGGGTTTAGTTTGCGCGGGAGTGAAAACAAACAAACGTTGTGCCCCGGAGTGCAAGGTAAAGCAAAATGCGCAACTGATGTATCCGCAGTGAATCAGATCACTACAAGAGCGTGCGCGCAAAGTTCAGAAGCGAAAAAGCAAAACGGCTGTGATTATGCGACAAAAAAAACGCGGCGGTAAGCAAAAAAGATGTACATACGTACATACATACAGTTACCACACACGAACACGCAAAAAGCAAGGGACGACACACATACGACACGTGCCAGATGCGAGAACAACGTGATACTGACGACGAGACACAAGAAATGGTCCAAATGTTGGAAACATCGATGTTTATCTTGTAGGAGTAAAGGCAGATGGCTCCACGAGGTGACAGCAAAGTCCACTCTTCCACTCACTCACTCGCTCATCTCAACCACACACAGTTGAAACTGAGGTGTTGTGCTGGCTGGCTCAAAGCAGGACAGAGGCGTGATCAGAAACAATCACATCGCCCAATAGATCGGCTTTGTTGTTACACTGCTGTGCCCCGGCTGAGGTGTAATAAGAATCCGATTTTGTACTAAGATCGAGACTAACAGAGAAGGAATAGCAGGGTTATAAGTCGATATCATGACAAGTATGAGCTCAGCAGGCCTTGTTCTCTTATCTAAGGTAGGTATCTGTCGCAAAACCAAAGATATCTCCTCGACTGCATCACGTTCACCTCGTCTGCACAATGATACCGTACTGTATGAATACCGTGCCTAGCTCATCATGGCTTGAATGTCCAGGACCCGCGCCGAAAAAGATGGACAGGGATCGGGGCATGGGGAGAATGCGCCAGGGGGAGAGGGGGGGGGGAGCTTGGGAAAGCGGTGGGCGCTAAGTGGACAGTGAGACATGGATGGGCGAGTGACACACACAGCACACACAAGATGGGCAAAAGACCCTGTTGGTGGTCTTTTGTGCTTGAATCAGGTTCAATCCGATGGCTGGGTACATACTCTAGATAGGTACTTAAGAGTCAAGAGGGGGAGGGGGAAGCTGTTTGTCAGAAAGGATGCACGGTGAGTAAGGGCAACGGCAGACAAGGAGCTTGATGTGATGCAACACTGAACCCAGCGACAGCTGACTCGGAGCTGGGAACTGGAGGTTGGAGCTCTCATTATCACAAGCAAACTCGAGTCTCAGGTATATTTTAAGCTCAGGTAATATCCCGCTCCATACCCCTTAGCATGGCACTCAATCAGAGCGCCTTCAAGTGCTCAGCTTGGAACTCTAGTCTAGCTCAACTCTCGAGTCCTCTTCATGGTCAAACCATCTCATCATGCCCATGACGCCAGAGAATAAAAATCTCCAACAAAAGGCTTTCAAGCTAAACTAGTCCCAGTTCGCCCCAAGCCTTGTCTGCCGTGGCCGCGGTCCATCTGACGAATTGAGACGACACCTGAAATACCCTCCCATAGCAGTATGACAGGGGTCATGTGTTCCGCTGTTTGGTCTAGTTCGTCTGTTTTATCCTCACATTCCCGAGACTGGTCTTACAGTAATTGGCTAGTAATAAAAAGATCATGGAGGAGAGACACAGCTCACGAATGTGTTGACTTTGACCGGGTGAGATGCCCCGCCAGATCATTGACTGAGTGTTACTGCACTGTAAGACAGTAAATACAGGGCCGGTCTTGTTCTCGTCTTGCCATGACTTGTAGTGACGTTACCCCATATCTTTTGGTTGAGAGCTGGCATGTCGGCATCCAATCACCCCTGGCCTGTTTCCATTTATGGCACTCCTCAGCGAGATGATGAGCGGAGCAAGCCCTTTCTTTCTGTCTTTCTTTCTTTTTTGTTTTCATTTTTCACCGCCTTACGATTACTGTACATACGATTCGCGGCATCATCATCCGTTGTTCCGCCATGCAAGGTTCTTACTCAGGAACAAGATCAGCCAATCTTTCTTTTTTTTTCTGTTCTGTTCTTTTCTTTTCAGCGGAAATCTCAGTTCTCATGCATCTGTCGGACCCTTTTCTCATCGTATCGTATTTATTTTCATGCTGTGTGCTTGGGTGAATGTGGTGTTTGCGTGGTGTCGATCCCATGCAGCTGTGCCTGCGGCTATCCCGTTCTGATTCTGATTGACGAACCATCACCGACCGTGCTTGATTCAGATGCTGACAGGGTTTCGCGACCTGGTTGTTTGTTGATCAGCCGAGGCGTTCAGTGGCTATTGGAAACAAAATAATTGCTCATCTTGTCAGTTTGGCTCTGCTGGATCGCGTACGAACAAATAAATCATTGTTCATTTATGACAATCTACAAGTGAATGTTCCCGTCAATCTCAGATGCAAAATTCATTGACCATGTGTCATAGCTCGATCTTCTATATTTAGCTTGATCGGTGAATATCCCTGTTCAACATCATGGCTGCGATCCAATGTGCTACCCTAGAGAACAACGCGAAACCTAAAAGCCAAGCACTCGCGACTTATAATCTTCGTTCATTATGCTGTGCTTGTTCATAGGAGCAAATGCTTGTTTGAATCTAGCATACCAGATTATATACGCCGACACCCGATTATTACCTGTACTCTCGTAGCGTTCTCCAAATCATCCTAGTTTATGGAAATACTACTTTTTGAACACCGGTCTGTTGAGAGAGGACATATTGAAACTGTGGTTCAGTTACCGCCTGCAATAGCTCGCACCAACGTGTATATAAATTGTCGAATAGACTGAGTAGCAATACATCAAATCATCTGTCGACATCGCTTTTACGATAGTTATCACGACTTCTCACCAGCACTCATAATTTCATCGCGAAACACACTAACATCAAAAAGATCACCTCAAATTGGTTGAGATAGCAAGAGGGACGACTCAACCTTCTGATTCAAAAAGGTTTGCTCTGCAAGTGTCTATATAAAAGAGCTATCTGAGTCACCAGTCAAGCTCCATACTCTGTGTACAGGCCACATCTGTGAATCACAGTACCTGCTACCAGCGCATTCGCTTGAACAGCCGATTATACCCCTATAACAAGGTACCTCACACTGATTCTCTTCATCATGAGTTCCTCCTCTTCTACAAACCCCCAACCAAGCTCTCAAGGAGAAACAATGGCTCTACGACGTCTTGCTGACTACATCGAGCGCATCAAAGAGGCTGACCAGACTTCATCGCAGACTACCGCTCGTCCCTTCAACAACGGGACGGCAACGCAGCCTCCTATCATCCGAGGCCGAGTCAATCGCATTCTGCTTTTCCCTGGATCCTTCAACCCCCCTCACCAAGGTCATCTTAATCTCCTCAAGCATGTTTTCTATAATGCGGGAGCAGACCTCAATATCATCGCAGCTATCATCATTACTACTGATGATGAGAGGCTAAAGATGAAGATGGATAGGAGAGAGACTGGCATTGTCCTTTCTCGTGAGAAGCGAGTGAACCTCTGGCGCGGAGAAGGCATTCCTGTCGACTGGGCATGGGTCTACGATAACTCTGAAGCCAGCTGGCCGGGATTCCGTGCCAAGCTTGTCAATGCATTGAAGAGGGATGGTGTAGACCTCAAGTTCGTTCTTCTCTTTGGTCCAGATTCCATTACTGCAGATGGCGGCTACAACCCTGTGGGTTGGAACTGCGGCGATGCTGTCACCAGTGACATCTCTCGCCCTGTTGACTTTCGCTATCCCAACAGCCTCCGACAGCTGGCGGGCTGCGAGCCCTGGATAAATCTGGAGGATGGTAGAGCTCGGTTTGATAACAAGATCTCAATTTGTCGCCAGAACCGAGTCCGGCCCAGGGGCACTGTCCGATTCGTTCCGTGTGATCTGGACCGACGACCTCAAGATGCGCCTAGTTCGACCAAGATTCGAGAGATCATTGAGAGCTCGCCCTGGGAAGAATGGGAAGAGAAGCTGGAGGGTATTGCACTCCACCCGAAGCTTTTGGTTGAGTACCTCAAGGAGCTTCCTCCGCCTACAAAGCCTGCCGCCGAGTCGAAGGAAGATCTTGCGAAGAAGGAGTGGGAAAGCATTGCTTGGTAAACAACGAGACTGATGTATTTGTACTGAGGGGACTCGCAGGAATCGGTGATGATGTCTTGTTTAGATTGATGGAGTTGACCTGGAGCTGTTCATGAAGCAGTAGCACATGTAAGGCGCTGGGAGTTCTCAGAGAGAATGGTATAGTAAAACAAAGTACAAAAGAACAAAAACACGAAACATATGTCCCAACCGCAGTGATGCCCCTAGTAAAGTCAGAAGCCGTATCCCTCATCACCCTGCACCGTTCCTCCATGCCATAGTAAGCTACAACTATTTCTTAAGCCCTAACTTAATACGGCATGGAAGCGACCGTGAAAGATGACGAGGAATACGATCCTTCCGACTAAAATACTTCCCACAAGCTTCACAAGTTCCACTCGGATCAGGGATCTTGTTCGCTCGAGCATATTCCTTGTGAGATACCCAGTAGTGACGATGAAGTTCCTTCTTGTCCGCCCCGATATAGTCGCAGTTGTTTTGGAAGACGCAATTCAGACGACGGTTATGTTTACGATTGTAATGTTTCCTGATCAAAGAAGAAGTTAGAAAATTTGTGACTGTACTGAGGGAGGAGATGAACTGACCGGTAGTTGGCTCCTTGCTTCCAAGATCTTCCACAACACACTACCTCCCTCGCGCCTGATACTAATTAGCTGACGTTGACGATGGAAGAGATTTGACTTGCCCGTCGCGTGTTCATCTTCACTCCGACTCTCATACCTATCATCCTCGGAACCACTCATATCGAACGACAATCCCGCTTGTAGATCGGCCAGTCCACTGACGTGTGGATCAAAGCCATAAATACGTGCATGATTCCCAGACTAAATCTGAGGCCTGGGAGTGCTGTAGGAAGTGTTGGCTGAAGTTTGCTCGTTGCCATAGTAAGTTGGGCTGTAAGGCACAATAGTGTTGTGTTCTTGGGTTGGGTATTGATGATGGAAGAGGTCTTGATGCTGCTGAGCTGCCCACTCAGAGCGCTTCACCATAGACTTGACCTCTGGTCTCAAGTTAGCTTCTTTTCAAGTGACTGAGACACTAAAGAGAACTCTTACCATGGTCCGGAAAGTCTCGCTCGATGTCAATGTCGTTGAAAAGTCCCATCTTGAAGATAGCAAAGTCACCAATTCAAAACGCCGGCATAAGAATCACAGACTGATGTGAGCCCAACAGTGGTTATTGCTTCCGATAGCTAATATAAAGCGAAACAATGAGAACTGACTCCGTTGGAAAATTGCAACGTGCGCGACTGAGTGTAGTTTAAATACCCGCCTAGGTACCTACTCATCAATCAGCCCTGCGATGTTCAGTCCAAAGATCTTATCACCGCCCAACCATGGCCTCACTTTCAACCCGGGGGCCGGCCATTTCATCATCGATACCGACCAATCCCCCAATGCGAAATACGCCTCGCGGGTTGGCATAACGGGCCAACACGTGCTGTCAGCATGCATGATTGGCGTGGTAAGATCCTTGAGCCTGCATGCGACGGCCCCCGTTGTTTTCTCTTCGAACATGTTCGTTTCCTCTACAGACTTTTCGAAGTTCAAGTGACCTATAATGGCCAAGATTATGGAACAAGTAGCTAACATGAAGAATTTCAGCATAACCTATTCCTATTATTATATTTACCTACCTAAGGAATACTTGAATCTCAAATTTATGGATAGACTTCTCTTACTTTGGTATATTCTTGTACAGTTTATTTGCTTGCTCTATATCCCCCTGATTTATGAGCTGAAATACCCAAGTGGAGGACATGACCCTCGGGGAGCAAGAGAACCTTTCTGGGGGCATGCACTGCGCACCAGGAAGATACTCACGAATCATGAGATCACAGGAGTTCAGGAACTGGCTTGGTAGGCTCATTCTCAGCTGTGTATCGTTGGTGTTTTTGATAGTGAAGGCCCTAAGCAGATCACAAAATAAGAATACCTTTAAGTGGTTACTTTTCCTGTGAAACTTGGGACGTCTATGCTGTAACAAAAAGAGTTAGGTAAATTCAGGTCAATTTAGAATACCTTGTTTATGAGTTTAGTGTGTTTTTAGACCAGATATTTTGACACGTTTGATCAAGGTCAGATGGATGTTTTCTGGCTACGTAAGGTAGGGACCGCTCTAGGTCACTCAAGTCAGAGTTTATACGTTAGTCCCCCGGAAGGTGGACCCTCGCTAAATGTCCGGGCCCCGAAAACACCAACTACCGGCGGAGGATCGGCGAAGCTCCACGTGACGGCGCCGAGCTATCGGGTTGGTCTAATTTAAGGAGTTTCTATTTCATGCACCATCAACAGCATCAAATCATCATTATATCTCCTCACATTCGTCGAGCATGCGTGAAGATGGAGATACAGATCCTGATCGCGATCGCCTTCCGGGGAAGCCGTGGTGTGCCAGCATCGCATTTAAGCTGACCCTTCCGCTCATTGTGGTTCTGACGATTGTTATGCTTGCACCTCAAATTCATTTTCTCTTTAATCTTGGATCGACGGATATGAAGCTTACGAGTTCAATTGCTGTTTGTCCCGCGTTGGCTATGGCGAGGAACGTCACATTTTATACGGACGATGCCCTGGCTCCGACTCCACTACCTCCGGCTCATGCAGCTTCAGATGGACCGGATATCATACACGCCTTTCAGTCTTTGAGTCGCACAACTGTATGGAAAAGCATTGCGAACCTTACTTTTGAGAGCGACACGTTTGAGCCTGAGGGAATGGTACGCTTGGGCGATGACCGTTACGTGGTCAGTTCAGGGCATTGGACCGTGCCGACTGAAAAGTACGGCAAGATCATCAATGGAACAGACCGAACAGCTGGCGCAGGACTAGCTCATCTGATGGTGTACAACGGTGAAGGAAAGTTGCTTGCTGATGCGACCATCACGAAAGAAGGGAATGATGAGTATCATAATGGAGGAATTGACTATGATGGGCAGTATATCTGGGGAACCATTGCGCAGTACCGACCGAACAGTACTGCGTATGTATATCGGACAGACCCAGCAACCTTGGTACCAGAGCGTGTCCTCAATTACAAAGATCACCTCGGCGGCATTGTTCACGACACTCGCGACAATCTTATTACGGCCCTGAATTGGGGCGCACGAGACGCTGCAACCTGGGATCTGAAGACTGCCAAAACAGGATGTGACGCAGCACCGAAACCCGAGAGAGTCGTACGAAATCCAAGTTATTTCATCGACTACCAAGACTGCAAATGGCTGGGCCACAGTGGCTTCTACGGCGGAAAGAGTATCATGTTGTGTTCAGGCGTCGCAACTATTGGCGGTTACAACCTTGGTGGCATTGCTCTCGTGGACGTCAAAACGATGGTCCCTCTAGCTGAAGTGCCAATCGAGCTGGAGAGTAAGCTTGGGGTGAGATTGACGCAGAATCCAATGGATGTTAGCGTCAAGGATGGTAAGCTGAGGCTCTACCTACTGCCTGATCAGCATAACAGCACTTTATACATTTACGAAGCCCAGCCTTGACTGATGTTAGATAGAATAATGATATGAACTAATTGTGTAACCTAATTTGAGGGGTCGTGCTGGTATTTTGGTGCCTGTTGAGGTGACGATAATGCTGACGAAGCCGATTGGACTAACCAAGGTAGCTTAAGGCAGACTCGCATTCTCGTATCACCGAATTCGGGTGCCTGACGCCCGTTTATATAACCGGCTCCTTTCATCAACAACTATTCCGAAACATCAGTATTTCGTGTTTCGTTCACAATTCGAACAATCAACATGGTTTCTACCGAGGATTCGAGCTCAAGTCAGTTTCGACTAGAAGGGCTACCGCCTGAGCTGAGAGATCTCATCTGGAAGTTCACTCTCCCTGAGTGTCGACTATTTCACATAAAAAGGACTTCAACCCAAGAGCCATCTACCAACCCTACAGTCGATCAACTGTTCTTCCGCTTCCACATCCATTATGCGCCTCCGATAGCTCTGCGAATCTGTCGGGAATCTCGTGCTGTCGCACAGCGTGAAGGCTTCTTCCTCTCACCTCACGGAGACAACCCAGGCGTGTGGTTCAGGCCAGAAACAGACATCCTCTACTTTGACCGGAACCAGCGTGTCACCCTCAAGGCCAAACCACACAATTCAATAGTCACAATTCATGGCTATGACAAAGTCCTCAACGTCGGGATTGAATGGCGTGCTTTCTTTCGCGACGTTCCCCGCCCAGCTGCTGGTGAGACAATGGCGGAATACTGGAGATCTTCTATAGAGTCGCTGTACGATTTCATGCCGGGCATGCGCACTCTGAACTACATTCTCCCTGAGCTGCGACATAAGGGCGGTATGGTCTGGGGACGTGAACCGTACCAGGCGCAGAGCTACACGGCTGTGCTTCTACCGCTACCAGAGAGGGTCAAGATCCCGTGGGAGACAACGAGGAATCGGGGAAATGATCGGGCGGCGATGCTGAGTGAGTTTCTGTTCAATGCGTCGCATGGGAACAGGGATACGACACCGCTCATGGTGACTTGGGGAGAGGTCAAGAAGGATATTGAAAAGGGTCTTGAGGAGGATCCGGAGCGTGAAAGTGCAGGGCATTATCCGCTTGAAGTGATCGGTTGGTGGTTGATAAGGGATGGCATTCCTGAGACACAGGAGAATCCGCAGGTTCAACGATTTCAATCTTAGGCACTGTAACCAAGAAAGGCCTCGGATAGGGAAATTGATGAAGACAACTCTTTTATAACTACACTATCGACTCGTCCAATGACTTCGCTTCATTCAATTCTTCATCCCACACACAAACGCCAGCCCATTCACACCTAATACATCGCTCTAAGACATGTGAAGAACCTCAATGTTGTTCCCAACGGGATCAAGAACAAACGCCGCATAGTATCCAGGTCTATACTCCCTCAGCCCAGGCTTTCCGTTATCAGCAGCTCCAGCTTTACTACACCAACCCGATCAGCATATTGATCGCATCTTCAAGTTGACAATTGACTTACATGGCCACATCATACCACTCATCGACATGCTTCTGATTCTCACCGTCAAAAGCGACATGAACTGGTGCAGTTCTGTTCTCGAGGTTGCCGTCGTATTTCTTCAACGCAGGGCCACCGCCACCAAGCCAAAAGTCTGGGACTCCATTCTTGACGCCAAAACTGCAGTACTGCGCTCCCTTGGCACCTGTGCCTTCAAACTTGAGTTCATAGCCAAGAGGGGCGAGGACGGCCTTGTAGAAGTCGCGCATCTCGACGTAGTGGTCGCCGACGGAGAGGGCAACGTGACTGAAAGGCATGATGAAGTGATTTGACTATTTCTTGAGAGTGACTGTTGTTTTTGATGGTAAGAGTTGATGAATAGATCGAATGATAGAAGGAGCTTTCAGCTCTTATATACTTATTTCTTACATATCCCTAGTTCACGGTCCAACTACACATTTCCCCTCCTCAGCGTGAACCCCCCTCACGTCCGTGGCGTTTTCCCAGCGATGATCCGACCCGGACTTGAGATAAAGTCCGCAATCTGTCCGAATGCCAATGTACAAGTGCTTCATGAAATGCACGGATCGTTGCACCGTGACTCACACGGTAATGAAAGATTAAAGATCTTGTATGAGCTTATAGGTTTTTGGTGTTGTTTTCCAAAGTGCCTGAACGAATGGACGAGTCGTGAGGTTCATATCAAGGTTGCAATGATCCACCTTTAGCTTGGTTGCTTATTTTCCTATTTGGGAAAATGAGAAGTTCACGGCCAGGGCTGTATTAGTTATGCGGGAACGAGAATCGGTCCAAGGCGGAATTTGATCGGATTCTGTGGAAGAGGTCATGCTGTGGACCCGAAATCTTCTCGTCTTCCCTCAAGTCATGGACTTGTCCGCAGACTCATACATAATCAGATAAAACTAACAAATACGTCAACTGGCTCACTATTCGATCAAGACTCGAAGCATTGTGTAAGCTTCAACCATCATGGTGATAACCATCAACAGCACAGACAATGGCCAGATCATATGGGATAGTCCCCCAGAACCCTGCAACCTTTTTTTTCTTTCTCTCGCTTTAGGGTCACCTCGAAGAAGCTCACCTTCTACAATTACACTGACACGATATAGTGAACCCATCACTACACCAGCACGAACGCAAATGCACAAGAGGAAACAGGAAGGGATGAAGAGCCGCCACTATTGCAATTATCGATGCTAGACCAACGAGAACCCCACTAATCCCAGGTCACCCAGACATCAAGCAACAGCAACAAGATATCAGAGGGGCGACAAGGACGTGAAGAACGTGCCTGTGCTCGCTGTGCCACAAAGCGAAGAAAAGTGTACTGAAAAATCGGTGTGACTTATAGATGTGGTTGGAGTCTGGCTTTGTCTACTGTACATCTGTTGAAGCTGAGCAGTGGCCAACCACAGACAATGACCCGTGGCTCGTTGTGTTTAATGGTGAGTTTCTCGGTCCTTTGTGGATGCACTTTTATCCAGGACATAGAGGACCCTTTGAGAAACCAACTGTCTGCGCTTAGAGAGTGAGTTAACACCTATCAGACTTCACTATCTGACCCAAGATTCTTAACCTCTTTTTTCAAATACTTGAAAAAATAGTAGCACCGGATCCCGAAAGCCTACTTATGTCAAGTAACACGTTTCATACGCTTCACAGCGACTGTATCTGCCCCGAGCTCAATGCCGTACATAAATATATCATTCCGTCTCCTTTGCCTCTCCTCATGAATTGGCCTCATAAGAAGATTTCCAGAACCCACCAGCCCATCGCCTCTTTCTCTCCGACTACCCGTGACATTCATTCAGGTTTGTAATGCTTAGTGGGAGCCTCCAAATGCCGCAGGCGAAGAGCAAAGTGACCCTAAGGTAACCGAAGCATGCACATGTCAAGAACTTTTGCAAAAGACTATCGTTCGCTGACGAAGACGGTTATCATAATAGAATTCGACGTCTCATTCCGTCGGTCCTACGGGGTAAGACATGGAAGATTAGATCTGGGCTCGTAGTTTAGACTGATATGGTAGTCTAAGCTTGACAAGGGATTACTGTAAAACCACCGGATCCGATGAAGAAGCTTTTAGACATTGATGACTGTAGTAAGATGTGCATATAAGGCTGGCTTGCGTGCCAATGGACGACTAAGACGAAAATTAGGGTCAGCTCCAAGGCTATTCAGGCAAATCTAGACGTTTACTATACTATGACATGCATGTATGATTAGTCTGAGCTGATATCACCACTAGCAAAGAACGCAGAGACCATGTTTCACCAAAAAAATAATTGAAGGTCACCAAGTCTCGCTAAATACTGGATAGCTTGTTATGCTCTTCAGCATCCTCATGGGCTCAAAACAAGTTATCGAAATCTCATATTTGGGGGCCATAAACTTTGGTCAGTCTCATCCTGGCTCTTAAAGCATTCGGCCAATCACTCAGTGATGTTGAAGCTAGCCTCTCAAAAACAACCTTACGGATTGGCTGTTGATCAAGACCAAGTCATCTGTAAATGCTGACAGCCAAGTTTGTTAGTAGCTAAATCAAGGCCTCAAAGCGTGTCAGCCCTACCAAAGTATCGGTGAACTATTTCAAGCTCAACGAACAAACTTGGACTCAATCACCATCTTAATCGAGCCCCTATAAAATTTCTATGTGACGGTTTTGAGTAAAATACCACTTCATAAGTCTTATTGAACTCGTAGTGACGAACTACCCTCTTATACAGCATCATATGTACCAACATCGAGAACTTGACGGCAATCACACCCGCTTATCTCAGCCAGCGTACATCGCTTGCTATCCAACCATATCTTGACAGATTTTCTAGACTCGTCCCAAGTGCTGGACCTAGCGCTGACCAAATTTGCGAAAATATGCTTATTCCGGTGCCAACTCCGTGGTATGCCATTGAGCTGGGAGTGTCCGCCTTGGTATGGCCCCCAATCTTGTACAATTCCAGGTAAAGTCAACAATTGATTCTGTTGATTGGTTTGGGCCGTAATATTAGGGAAGTCAAAATGTAGCTTCGTGGCGCAGAGGGTCTTGTCATGTAAGATGATGTTGTTGTAGTGTGCATTCACCATCGGATGGATGTTGTGAGAAGAGGAAGTCTCCGAGTTCAGTATATTACTGCGCCAGAGCCCGAGTACCTTTGTCAATATGAATACACATGCTTGATATTTATCCTTTCGTTCCTCAATTGGGCGCAGGTCCTGCCTCAGTACTTGCAATATGTACTTCTCACTCTCTTCGGTCATATTTCTCCCCTTAGTCCTCCAATCGTTCATCACCTCAGTGTCAGCTACATACTGGAACAACACCAAGAAATTTGACCTTACTATAACATGGGAGAATTACGCCCCAGATGGCTTCTCACGAAAGATGCTGCTCGTGAATGGACAGTCTCCTGGACCTGTGCTTGAGATCAACCAGGATGATTTGGTGGTAGTGAAAGTCCACAATCAGTCCCCAGAAGAACTCACCATTCACTATCACGGTATGTCTCTCATGTAACATAAATTTGGAGGTACTGACATACTAGGGCTGGAAATGAAAGGCACACCTTGGACTGACGGTGTTCCCGGCGTTACACAGCATCCCATCAAGCCTGGATGCAGCTTCACTTACAAGTTTCACGCTACACAATACGGAAGTTTCTGGTATCACTCTCATCATCGGGGCCAAATCGAAGATGGTCTCTACGGAGCTATCATCATCCACCCACGACCCCAAGAACCGAACCCGTTTCACTTGATCTCCGATGATAAAGAGACTTTGTATGAGATCCAAAAGGCAACGAGGCATGTTAAGCCAGTTGTTATTTCTGACTTTGTGCACCTTACTTCTACTGATAAGTGGGATATGACTATAACAGCTGGAATTGAGGATTCATGCTATGATTCGATCCTCTTTAATGGCAAGGGAAGAGTCGAGTGTCTACCCAAGGATCTCGTGGCAGCCAATCTCAATGAAATTCAGAAGGGCTACCTTGAGTTGGTACCAGGCGGTGCTGAGTTCACGGACAAATCGTAAGTCTCCAGGACAGAGTTCTACGATCAATTGCTGATACTTGTAGTTGCCTTCCTGCGTCTGCTCTTAATGCCCTCGCCGGTGGTCTCGGCAACGAAGAGGCTCTCCTCCCAGGAACATTCTCTGGGTGCAAAGAAACAGAAGGTCAAATCGAAGTCATCAAAGTCTCTAACAAACATCACTCTTCCTCAAAATGGATCGCTTTGGACATTATTGCTGCAGTCAACTTTGTCAACGGCGTCTTCTCAATAGATGGTCATGATATGTGGGTATACGCCATGGACGGCTCCTACATCCAACCTCAGAAAGTCCAAGCCATTGCCGCCACAAACGGAGATCGATATTCCGTTCTTGTCAAGGTTGAAAAGTCTGGAGACTTCAAAATGAGGTTCAATTCGAATAGTGCGCCGCAGATCATCACTGGTCATGCTATCCTCTCAGTTGAGGGCTTCGGTCACACACAAGAGGTCGAACCTTGGATCAACCTCGTGGGTATTCCTGTGTCAGAGGACGTCGTGGTGTTTAACCAGATGGTGGCATTTCCTTATCCCCCAGTGTCAATTTCACCAACTGCTGATGTCACCTTTAATCTAAGCATGGAGATCAAAGGTGCTTCGTATCTCTGGGCTTTGAACAGAACAGGTCTTATGTCAAAGGATCTCGACGAGCAGAGACCTACACTCTTTAACCCCCAGCCTTACGTCCATAACAACGTTACGATCTCGACAAAACTGGGACAGTGGGTAGATCTCGTCTTCGTGGCAGCCATATTTCCCCAACCTCCACACCCGATTCACAAGCACGGTTCAAAGATGTATATGCTAGGCACGGGAACTGGCCCTTTCAAGTGGAGTTCTGTTGAAGAAGCTGCCAAGGAAATTCCCGACCAATTCAATCTTGTTAATCCGCCTCGAAGAGATGCGTTTCTTTCGGCGCCGGCGGATAAGGAGCCGAGTTGGGTTGTAGTTCGATATCATGCTGCTGATCCTGGACCTTGGTTGCTGCATTGTCATATTAATAATCACATGGTCGGTGGCATGATGATGGTTATCCAGGATGGTGTTGATGCATGGCCGGAAGTTCCTGAGGAGTATGCCGAGGGTGGCGATGGAGAGTGAAGTGTTGGTGAAGGCGCATATGGAGCGATCTTTTGACTTCTCATCGAGACTAGGTCTCACCATTCAACTATTGTTTGTTAATAAACACCCTTTTATGATCACGCTCATGCAACGATACAGGTCTTTAAATAGCCAGACCAAAGAGGGATCAAGAAATTCATCAAATTGCAATGCATCATGGTATCCTAAAAAGAAATTGCAAATCATATCCCGCTACATTAAAACAACCAAGTAACCACATTCTTCACCTTGGTCTTCCACCCCGTCTCCTCTGTGACCTTCTCCTCAATCGTATGAACATCCGTCTCAAGATCCATCTCGCTCAATCCCACAAACTTGGTCTTCTTGACAAGCTTCCACACCACAAACATGAGCAGCATGACAGGTAGCTCGATGTAAAAGCTGACAAAGCTGACACCGTCGAATTTGGGACTGAAACAGCTCCAGCCCTGAACGAGAACGAGGAAACTGTTGAGAATGACGCAGATCCAGGGGCCGTAGGGGTACGTCCAGTTCTTGAAAGGGAGAAGATGGGTTTTGCCTTGTAGTGCGAGGGCTTGGCGGAAGCGGATTGACGTGATGCCGATGGAGATCCAGCTGAGTTGGTTCGATACACCGACGATACTGTAAACGTTAGCTATTCCCAAGATGTACATGTCGATCAATGATTGACTTACTTCTGGAGCCAATTCCACAAATCGCCCGCTCCGATGAAACTCGAGCCAAAGCAGAGACCAGCCACAAATCCTGTCACAAGGACAGCAACCCAAGGCACTCTGTTCCTATTAAGTTTTCCAAGGACCTTGGGGGCATGGCCCTCGATAGCAAGAGTGTACATCAATCTCACTCCAGCAAAGAGAGCGTGGTTTCCAGCAGACAGGACACTAGTGAGAATGACGGCGTTGATGACACTTCCAGCAGCTTTGGCGCCCGTCATTTCAAAAACGATGGTGAAAGGAGAAGTTCGGGTCTCCTTGGAGTTGAGATCAGGATAGTTGTAAGGGACATTGAGACCGATAAGAAGAATGGAAAGGAGACTGGTTCTGTTAGTGAGACGGTTGAGCGAGTGTTGGTGGAGGGGACATACTAGAAGAGGATAATTCGCCAAAAGACATTCTTGACGACCTTGGGGAGGTTTCTCGTAGGGTCCTTGGTCTCACCAGCCGTGATGGCAATGCTCTCAGTTCCTCCATCTACGCCAGTCAGTCTCATCTCATACCAATGAGATTCACATCCATCACAACTTACAAGCAAAAGAAGCTGTCACAAAAACGGAGGCAAAGCCACCAATTCCTCCAACAAAAGGCGCACCAGGGATATGCCAATATTTCCCGCCGATGTATTCTCCCGTCTCATTTCCACCACAATTAACAACAATTCCCATGACGATGAACACAACAATGGTGATAACTTTTAGCAGGCTGAGCCAGTACTCGAGTTCACCATATGCTTTGACGGAAATAATGTTGACGCCGATGAGAACAACCCAGAAAATAAGACTGAGGGCCCAGCCGGGGAAGTTGTCGGTCCAGTATTGAAGAACGAGCTGCAGGGCGACGAGATCTGAGGCAGTGGACACAGCGTCGTTGAACCAGTAATTCCAAGTGAGAGCGAAGCCAAACGCATCATCAACAAAACGTCTACCTCATTAGCAACTGACCCTCCTATAAGGACATAAGACAACCCACCCTGCAAAAGTACAAAAACTTCCAGCAACGGGTATAAACGCCGCCATCTCCCCCAAAGCCAACATGGTCGTAAACACAATAGCACCCACGATGGCATAGGCGATCAATATCGACGCTGGCCCACCCGTGGCTAGGGACTTTCCAGTGCCGAGAAACAGGCCAGTACCGATGGTGCCGCCAATAGCAATCATCTGCACCTGGCGCGCTGAGAGCGAGCGCTGCAGCAGATCCTGTTGCGTGGGTCGCGGGACGTCGCTGTGCGGTAGATTCTCGACGTCATCGTCAGGAGATTTGCGATGTTCTTTTTCTGGTGGGAAGTCCATTGTGACTATATCTTAATCACAGTTGTGAATGAAGAATCAAGACATGTAAGTTGGAATCTATAGAGATACGAGTTTCATCTCTTGGGTAGATGTACTTGGCTTCGAGATCCGCAAAAAAGAGGCACGAGGAATTGCGTGCTCAGAGGCAAATCCACTCTCCAATGTCAAGAGAGTTGCAGTTACGTACGAGCAAAAGTGTATTTGGGTGGTATTCTATTACAGTACTATCCCTTCCTTGCTGAACCATGTCAAAGGGATCTTCAGAGTGACAAACTTGAACCCGCTAAGGGAAGGTCGCTAGGTTTGGATCTGGCTACCTAAGCACTAAAAGTCCGTGGTAACGTCGCATGAACCCACTAGAAGTGAATTCAGCCTGTTGATAGGGAGACATGATCTCAACCAGGTAGTCAATAATAAGATATGATATCTATCTACTATTTCTCAAGTTCTTGACTCTTTCTCGGATGTTTCTACATATTCTCGAGTTCATATCTGAGTATCGTTGAACGGAAATATGGATATCAAATTACAAGTATATAGCCCACCGAAAAAAAAGGTCACTACGGCGATTTAACTATAGAGGGTCACTCTCGGCCCCATCATGCCGGCTGGCGGCTTATACACAAGTTGGGTTACCTCGCCGAGTTTTCCAGAAAATCTCTGCTTACCTTGGTTATTGTCTGAAGGATTCCAACCTCATGGTTCGGTGGCATGTCATGTTATGCTCAAAGGCAACCAACATCATCTTACATCTGGCATTTTGTATATAAACTTCAATGTCGCAATTTTTTTTCTCAATGGCAACACTGCCCATGTCTACGGATACCTCTTCTTATATCCAATACTGCTGCCACTCACGAGACGTTATATTCGGCATTCGGCATGGGTTGAGTCTAGTCTAGGTAGTCTGACCAAGCCGGGAATTAACATCTGAGCCAAGAATCGCCAAGATCTCTTTTTTCGCTTTTGTCCTTTTCTAGAAGCTTGCTTGGGTTAATAAGCAGAAGGCAAAGCAGTTCAGCTCCGAGATCATGCAACTTACTCCCGTGTGATTGCCTCTCTATCATTCCATGACTCTGCCTATCGCCACTTGGTGACCCTCTTACTTATATGTCTTTGTTGCTGTAATCAACACTGAAGATGTCACCTCATAGATTATCATAACTGGTCTCACGGGCTTACCCACAGACTCTTTGCTCGCATAAACAACATTTTTTTTATACAGACTGTTCATTTGCATGGATCTCATTTCCACATAGCATGAGATCTTGGATAGATTGAACTCATTATGGTCTTTCGCCTGGGCTACACTTGTTTACTTTCTCTTATGTCTGATCTCTACATGACTTTGCATGGCCGACTAGGTATGTCAACCTAGGCTCAGATACACCAATGTCCTACAGGACTAGCATATGATACAAAACTAAATTTGTGTCTCGTGCGATACAAGCCAGACTAGAGTATCTGCTCGAAGGGAATACGCCAAGTAAAAGTTGATCATGTCCAATCAATGCGCGTCTTTTGATGCGATGTGTTCTTACAGTCAGTTCATAGCATATATGACTCCGATAATCTGCCTAACAATATGATCCTAGAAGAGCCAAGCAATGGCCACATATCCGTATCTCAACGGACCTAGTCTAGCTGTAACTAACAATCCGTCAAACGTGTCATCCAAACATTTGACTTGGCAGACTCGGCTTGATCTCGTCGGTTGCCACAGGCCACAGGCTTTCAACTTACACTGGGCCCAGTCTGCTGTGATCCTTCGAGGCTACCGAATTAGCCATAGCCCTACCAAGCATCACCATCACCAATCTGTCCTCATTTCAGTAGTCTGCTAGCATTACCTTGTATAAGCCAGTGCTCTACTCTATTCTGCCTTGACTCATAGTGAAAGCCTAGCTGATCACTGGCGTGGGACTTGTGGTGGCTGCATCTCCACACAGCCACTCCATCCCATCCCAGCTCAGCTCATAGGCAACAACACCAACAATAAAAACCACCAATATCTTTTCATAAAACTGTCTTTTTTTTTTTTTTTTT
>JABEEM010002832.1:0-19561 GCA_013363185.1 Fusarium secorum | reverse complement strand
TAACTTTATAGGCAGCAGTCATGCCCTAGTTGAGTGTCAGGAAGCGACGTTGGAGGTCGGATGACGACCTTGAGTTCCTGACATCTCCAAGTGGCGGCAAGAAGCTGAGAGTCGAGGACTCACTAGTTCAGGACGATGGTGAACCGGCTTTGGCGGCACTGTCCCTATCCAGCCTAAGCTCGAGCTCTCTTGTAGTCACCAGCACGGTTCTATCTGATGGGCCTTCCCCTATTAACAGCGACCACTCCTTGCTTTTGCACGCGAATCCTAGCACACCTCTACTTAGAAGGTCTCGCCGTGGTTTAAGACCTTCCTTCACACCTGGGTCTTCAACAGCGTCCAGTTCCAGCAGGCCTAGCTCTGGGTCATCGTTCTTCACGGTTGGGTCTAGCCCCAACACTTCAGGGCTGTTGGAATCTCCCGCCACCCCCAGCCACGATTTATCTGACCAGCTCGTTGGAGTTGATAGCAGCCCCATAGCGGGGACGTCCCAGAGATCGCCCCAGATTGATTCACGCGATAGCCCACGAACCTTGCGACCTCGGCGAGGATTCACAGATGACGATGAGATAGCAGACCAGCTGGAGCGGGACGCGTCTCAAGCCTTGACTCAGCAATCAAGTGGTGGTCTCGTCAGTTCTACAGAGGTGGTTAAGACGGCCAGTGAAGCCCAGGGTTGCATTAATTGTGCGCCTGTCTCTACTGCTTCACCTACCCACCAAGAGCTGCTTGAGTATGCGATCGGGCCCGAGTCTGAATCTGATTCTGGGGAGGAGGCTGGACCTGAGGATGAATACAGCCCTGCAAGGAAGCTGAAGTCTCGGCCAAAGCGGAAGTCTCAGACTCCTTCAAGATGGAAAGGAAAGGGCGTTGCAAGAGAGGCACCAGACACTGGCTCCAAACAAACAAAGCTGGACCGATATTTGTCTTAGTTCTGAAGGTCTGTTCTGGTGGTGGAGAAGAGAGGGAAGGCAGACTGTTTCGTAGATGTCACATGAAGGTATTCCGATTTTCAGCTTCCGCGTTCTCAGTACAGTAGCATCGTCGGTTAAGTCGTCTGCCCGCAATGAGATTCCATGGCTTTGTAGCTCGGATGAAGAGCTACAAGTCATGAATGAGCCCAGTCAATGTCGGATGCGGTCTTTTTTTCCAAGCCAAGTTTGGCAATGCGACGCGTGTTCACGCAATTCGCAGTTCTTGAGCGCCAACAATCTGAGAATCTCGGAGAATGGTATCTAACACCGGTCACATTGTCCACCGACTCACGAAAATACTTTCGCCTTGTTATTCATTTTGACTTGGTGGGCTGACAAGCAAGGAGCAAAGGATAAAAGTGAAAAGGATTTTTGAATGTGCAGTTCAAGAAATTCAGTTGGAACAATGCATGGAACACTATCCCAAGGCGGTACGGCTATTTTGTTCTCACGCGACAACAGACGTGCACTCTTTACTTGAACGTAGGACCCCGTTCAGTCGTTTTTCAGAGAACATGAACTGGGAACAGTACCAGAGTAATCCTACCACCCAAGGTTATAAAAATACCGAGACCACTCTGCGTACCAGTCTCAGTTATCCACCTCCAAAGGAGAATTCATCGACACTCAGCACTTGCTGCCCATTACAAAATCCACATTAAATCCTTCCGTATAGACCCCTGTATTCTACACTCGTGCCTCCTCATCGCCATCATGGAGAAGCATTTGCAGGAAATCAACATGGAGACCATGCAGGATCGATTGGACAGCCTTGAACTTCGCTTTGAGGAACTTGCCAATAACTTTGTGCATCTCTCAGCAAAGCAGCTCAGCCAGCAATGCATCAGCTGCATGGAAGCTATCCGAAGTCTCGCGTCTGATTGTCTGATCGCAAACACTGATCTTTATCTTCGTCACTTTGCCAGAGCCGACTTTATAAAATACGCACGAGACTATCGGCGATCCATGCATTTCAATGGCGATGGAAGCAACATGATCCAATGCAACAAATTTGAGGCCGGACACCACCGTCAGATGACAGAAGAAGAGCGTCGTGACCGTTTCATGAGTCTCAAAGCTGGCGTACCGCCTGCAAAATTCTGTTTCCCACCCTATAACGCCCACCAGCTGTTCGTCAAGCTTGCTGTCAGCCTCAAAAACTTTGCTATCAGGGAGCTGGAATACCATGGTCAGCCTTATGTGCCGGATGCTACTGCCACCAACCAGCCTCCACCTCCCTACGACAGCCAGGATCGAGGGCTTCAATACCGAGGCAGTCCCCATCCCATGGCCGCTGCAATGCCTTCCGTCGAAGATTCATTCGGCAGTGGGGCATCCTTTGTCTCTATCGCCACTGAAATATCGAGAGATGAAGAGTCCAGGGAACAACATTTCAAAGCATGGGCTCAACGGCAGCTTCATGAACATGAGATATACTTGCAACTTCCGGTTACGCCTCATGTGATCTCAGACGTTTTGTCTCACTACGAAAACGCCCAGGTCCACAGGTGGGCTCTTCCATTGGGACTTCAGCTGTATAGACTATTTCCTGTACAAGGCCGGCCTGGGTGTTGGGACTACAAGTCTGTAATTCCTGACTCCAACGGAGGTACGTCCTCTTCCCATGAGGGTGACATTGAAGTTCTTACAACAACTTATCACCGTCTCAGAAATGAGAACTGGGACTCGGGCCCTGTTCTGAAAAAGGAGGTACCTGTACCTCACCCTTTGCTCCCAGATTGGATCGATGAAATTCAATGGTTCTTCACTGAGGATATAAGTGAGTTTGGGATTGTGGTTGCTTGGCGCTACTACGGAACTGAGGCGTGGATGGATCGCTATGGTCACCTCGTTCCAGAAGTTTGAAGTTTGTTGGGATAAAGACCCTTCTTATGGGAACGGCAGCTCATGTTGATTGCACACTTGATGGGATGGCTCTGGCATTGTTACGGTGAAGGTTGACTTCATAAGGATGATAGGTTGGGCAAGCGATTAAAAAAGGTATAAATCTGAAAGCAGTAAGCCCTTTTATAGAAAAATGTAAATATACTCCATTCATGGTTGTATTATTATTAACTCAGCTCATGTAAAGTCTCTTGTGACTCTCCTCTCGCGATTCTATTTCTATTTCTATATCTCATAGTTTTCTTTCATGATCAGAACCCAGGTGTCACACTGACTTCCTATTAAGTCTGGAGACACTTGCAGGCTAGTCAGTGGTGTACTGTAGTAGCCCTCATGCTGAGACAATGTGTGACATGGTAGCAGGTACGCGTGGTATTGTATGTCTTGATGACCGCTGCCAGCATGTTATCTAAGAAAGTCAGCCAGACATGCGTAGCTTCAACACGCTATATTACCAAGCAGCCTCTCGGTCAATATAGAGCCATGGTACACTTCCTGACTCCTTTGCAGATTGGTGCATTCGGTGGTGTCTCACAAGAAGTAGAAGGTTTCGGGTTGTTTCTACTGTCATGACTGCAAGGTTTTCAGTTCAGTAGAACAGACTGATCTTTAGTTTTCAGAATAATAAATCTATCATATAATAGTCTATAACTTGGAAATATAGAAATATAAAGACCTACCTTCATTCTTTGCTGAATGACATTGCAGGCGCAAGACAGAAGTTCCAGCCCAAGAAGCAAATTACATACATACATTATGAAGTGTGCTATTACATGAACCTGCTTTCATCAACGTGTAAACCTTGCTCGCTTATTGATCTCATTATCGGTGTCTTTGTCGTCAACATTATCCTCAAAATGACGTTTCCTAGACTTGTGTAGCTATCCCTGAGGCTCATCGTACCCCCTCTTGCCCTAATATCTCAAACACTGGAGACCAGACGACGTCTCCATCATCAGATTCCGGTTCATCGATATCTATACTATCTTCACTTTCATTTTTGGAGTTCGTTGTTGGCTCAGTGACTTCATCGCCACCAGTAGGTGTTAGCTGCATGGTTTCCTCGTTGATAGTCTGCTTCTTCCATTCCCAATTCTGTTCCGATGTGCGTTTGTAGGCCTCTTTGTGGGCCTCCTCATGTCTCATGTTGTGGTTCCCAGAGAATTTCTGAAGCATAATGTAGTATAGTGAGTAATGCTCTTCAAACTGAATTGGTTTTAGCACGGAGAAAGCCTGTTTGATTGTAGCGGGGCACAATGGAGTGATGTCATAACCCTCCAGGGGATATGGACTTGTTGAAGGTGAATACTTCAGTTCAGTGATGCACTTGTTCTTCCCTACGTCATCAGATAGGTCTATGAGCTCGGGTAAGATTTGGCGTCTGATATAGTCGTCAAAGGTGCTGACAGCTGGCTAGCAACCTGGTTCCCCAACGCTATGTTCTCCAGGCTGAGGATAAAACCCTTAAATTCTTCTGTATTCCAAACTTAAACACTAGAGATAGCAAAATGGATGAAGGTGCTCGTCTTCTCCGCCATAGGATAGATAATTTTGACAGTTCTTAAGTCGATATCTGATATTCAAGTCCTGATATCTCTTTTTATTTCCATGTAGGCGTAAGATAATGTTGTTTATGGAGCGACCGCATACTCTAATCGGGTTTTGGACGTGTGGCTGCATATAGTCACACTGACCAATAAGCTTCTGGTAGAGTCCAGGGTGTGATTCGAATAGTGATGGGAATTGTGACTCGGTCATCGTGATCCTTCGTTGTTGATAGTTGCTGAGTTGTTGATGACTTTTGAAGAAGTGTTCGTTGAATATGAAAATATATGATATGTGAGCGATGATATATATGCATCCCGCTGTTTGGGTCTTTGTCTAAACTATTTATCACGCTTTAGTATAATGTTCAGAACCTACAAAGGTCAGTATGGATATCCCTTCGAGAGGCTTTTGTTCTTGGCCAGATAACATTGCCGGTACTGAACATCGATTGATTTGTATTTCAACACCTTTGTAATTACTTGATGTTTTGGGTACCAAGGAAATATAAATAGCTTTGTTGTTCTTCAAATTCTTCATTCAAGTCGGTTTGAAATAGTAGAAATGTTACAGAACTTCATTAAGTTAGAGCCTTATTGATCCGGCATTATCTGTATAAGCACAGAATTTTCACGATTTGGTGAGATCCTTTCAATCCACAAGTAAGCTTTGACAGCCTCAAACTAACGTCGGGGCTCTCATAACAACGCAATCTCTGCCCGTCTCTGACCAGAGAATTTTCCAACGTCCTACATACGTATTTGCATTTCCTCATCATAACGTCGAGCTATGGTTCATATTTCTTTGCTGTTAATGAGATACTGGACATCTGATGGCGGAGGGTGATGCATTGGTGTCTAACAAAGACTCCGGGAACAAAGAATATTATTTAATCGCTGACCAAACGAGTCATCTGTCCGACCCAGATGTCTTTACCGTTACCCTCTTTGAGCCAAGTCTGCAATACCTGTAATTACACATGAGCTTGGACTTGAAGAAACCTAGCTGGCTGTGGGTCTCTATGTGATGGCCTCGTTGCAAAGTGCTAATCCATCCAAAGCTCCCTATGCTATCGCACAACCACCTGCTCCCTTCTCTAACAGCAACATTTATCGAGGCTTGGTCATATGTTCAATCGCTATGAAGTCACCAGACCACAGTTTTGTTCTAATGGACCCAAGAAAAGGCACGGTATATGTTGCGCAAGCCTCGGTGTTAAACGCTTTGACTTTAGTTGGTAACGACTTGATCACTTGTTGAGAGATCCAATATTTATATAATATGAGTTCTACAGTTATCTTGTGTATATGTTGCCGGTATTTGTAGTCAGAATTACAAATATAAGCAATAGTAGCAGTAAATAAGGGTTTGTTCTAAATTTTTACATCTCCCTCCAGTTATGTCTCCCACCTCTCAACGGCCCATCCGGGATTTCTCCTCAGTTATTTGACCTTCACCTCCCACCCCAAGTGTCTGAAGTCCTCTTTCCAATTTTAACTCTAAGGATTCACTGCCGGAATGTTCTGGTTACCAGCTGCTTGACTAGCCTCAAACTCAGCAAGCACACCCTTGGCAATCCTCCTTACCTTTTTTTCGGTCTCCAAGGTTGTATCCTTACGCGAGTCCGAGTATCCCACCCACTGACAGTGATAATACCATTCACCCTTCTTCAAAACCCTGGCAAGAACCTTGAAAACGTGGTAGTGTCGTAGATACGTAGCACGACCACGGTCACCGCGTTCGCGCCAGTACTGATATACTGTGCGGCTAGCAGTCTCTTGCAGGAGGGCCTCAGGTTCCCACGTTTGTTCGTTGTAGCCTTTCCACTTGACGAGAAACTGGACTGTCTTTTTTCTTCTGTTGACTCTGTGACGCACGAAGCGCTCGATTTCGTACTTTTGGTCATCCTGATTGGCGGCCATATTGTATGAGAATAGGCAGAAATGATTATGAAAGCTTTTTGATTATTCGAATATTAATCGTGTTGAAGTCTTTTGTTTTTTATGTAGGCTCATTCAATCCTGCAGATGCGTTTTATACAAATTGACATATCGCGAACAAGGCATGCAGTGGAAATCAGGGTGCCAATGTTCCAGTGTTAAGTCACTGTTCAGCAAGATCATCGATTCTATTCTTTGGCTATTTCGAACATCCCTTTAAGAACATACCACTCTTTGTAGGCGAACAAAACATGTACAGGACTATTGAACTGCCGTGTTCTGTATACGGCAAACTTTGTTCGCAAGGGGGTTGCTGTATGTTGAGTGTTGATTCACATTGCATTTACGTGCTTGCCAGAAGACTCCGTACAGCAGAACTGACAGATGCCTCCCGATCCAGATCCCGTAGAAAATTTCATATTGTAAAGTGATATGATGTATCCGATACTGGGAAGAATTAATCCCATAATTCAGACAACGTTATCAAGGTTTAAGAGCCGGGCAAGGTATACTATTCGCACACACTTGACGCGCTATTGCATATACAAACGACATGGTCGAGGCTTAATCACATTTGCAAAAAACCTAAAGCTTCCAGATTTATCTTGTTTCAAGATCAAGGTTAAGCTCCTACTTAATACAAAGAAGCACGTAACTATGTTGTATATACCTTGTTGACGAAGTCTATGATTTTGGTCGCTAATGGCTTGGTTTCTTGCACAGGTATCCCTGGTGCTAGACATATATACCATACTTATTTCTAAGATCCATCCCATGACGCCTTTAATTTACGTCCAAAATTCAATGTGCAAGTAAGTACTGGCAGTAGGTAGGTCCGGTTCTCCTACAGTACTCTGGCCTTTACAAGTTTACTGGCAACTTGGCTATCACGCGGGACGGAGCTATGGGCAAAGTTTTAGGTCAATTTACTACAGAATACAGCCAGTTGAGTCTCTTAATCTCTCTCACGCTATCTACCGCGTCTCTTAATGACTCTGAAGGGTCCAAACTTCGCTATTCTCCCACATACGGGGTGTAGTTCATGCGGTCGACCGACAGTTGCCTACTACCAGAAACGGAGTCACTCCCATCTCAGCTAATCCTCTAAGGATTCGCCGCTGCAGTGTCTTCGTCAGCCTCTTACTGATTTGCTGCCTCCTCGTCTGCGTTCCGAGCTGCTACTTTTGCTTAGCGGGCTGCTCCGCGAGCCTCCCAATCCGCCACAGCGGCCGGAGCGTTGCTCAAGATCTTGGCTTCAGGCTCCCAGGTGTTTTCCGTAGGCAGGTATCCAACCCACTGACAGTTATACAACCATTGACCTTTATTGAAGGCCTTGGCCTTGACCTTGAAGACGTGGAACTCTTCCAGTCGTGTAACTTGGTCTCGGCCGCCGCGTTCTTCCCAGTAACTATACAGCGTTTCATGATCGACTTTTTGCAGAAAGTCCTCACGTTCCCAAGACCGTGGGGTATCTTCTGTCCAGTGAACAAGAAACTTGACAGTGTTCTTTTGACGGTTTACTCGATGTCGGACGAGGTATTCGATTTCATGGTTTGCCAAGATGTCTAGGTGTAATCAGCGCTAAAATCGAAATAAGAAGTCTTCACTCAAGAATCGGCACTGTTGTTTGTTGTGAGTAGAATGCAGGCTTTCTCAGTCCCAAAGATGGGTTTTAAAGGAAATATGATACACAGTGAACAGAAGAGAGGCCATGCTCCAGCGGTAAATCGCTAATCAGTAAGATCATTTTTGTACTCTTAGGCCATTTGAACATCTCCCTAACAACGTGCCACCGTCATCAATTGAAGAAGAATAGACCATAGTACTCCCTATCCCACTCCTTTGCAAAACATAGACATACTTGGAAGTGGGAGGTGCTGTATGTCCAGCGTTCAGATCAATTTCGTTTCGATGCTCGCCAGGGGGTTCTGGACAGCAGAACAAAGAATAAGAAAACCCGAACAGGAGTCCAGCGGACAATTAATGCTGTCTTTCCGTGAAACACGATGGAGAAAGAGCATTGTTGACAATTCTTGTAACTAAAGGATGAGAAATAAATACTTTCCAGACGGAAGCATACAAGTACCTGGCCTGAGATAATAAAAGGGCCATTCAGAAACCCGAGAGGCAGAGCGGGACATCAGCACAACACCCCTGGCCCGAAGAACACGAAGAATTATTTCTCGCGAGATCAGCACAGTCAGGCCCCATCATCGAAGATCCCACAAGCAGCATAGACAGTCAAGATTCTGATAACAGATGCGTCTTAGGGCACAACAAACCGAACAGTACAAACTCTTCTTCTTTGGAGCTGCAAGATGACCTCACTTTAGATGGTGATACTCTGCGATCTCGAGATGATTCTGCGTCCCTGCAGTATTGCCGACCCTGTCATGTAGCTAGATCTGCTCCGGGATATGGTGAACGTTAGACGGTTGATAGACCACTTATCTGCGTCGCCGAAACGCAAGCATGAGCAATACTGTTTTCTTCTGTCATCTCGCCATGTTTTATTATCCCATAGAGGCTCTATACCTTGAGTGCTTGTCCCATTGTGAAGCTCAGACACCAGGCCTTTGACAACTACAGCGGCATCAATCGATCTGAATTTCGGAGAAGGGACTTCCCCGTACACTGCCATTTAGATCGAGGAGGCCATTCTCGACTATATATCATATGCCTGGAGTGAAGCACAAGATAGCCCTATTCCTAGCATCTCCTTTATGCACCAATTTGTTATCAGAACCAGAAAGCTCCATGGGGAGTCTTTCTTTATGGACTTTATTTCAACCCCCTGTCTCAAAGTCTTGAACTTTCTGGCTCTCCGAGTGTAGGGTACTTATTATCGTGATCAAACTGTGGGTCAAGCACTTTTGTTAAGGAGGATCTCCTCGCTTCGACTGGAACTCTTGGCATGGTCTCGAACGGGAATAGACGTGCCATCGCTTAAAACAATTCATTTTATTACCGCTATTAATAGTCTGAAGGATCAGAGTGGAACAATTCTTTCATCCTTCATCGTATAAATGTCCGAGTTCAGCTGATAAACATGGGAGAAGATAGACCGCGTTATGACCAGTGCAGGGGCTCAACAGTTTTAATACAAGATAAATGCGCATAGAAGTACAAATACACAATATACATTCTCTTGCACATGCAACTCATCGAAAGGGTCTCTCTTTAATATTCATTTCTCCAACGTCACTCGTTCTACCTGAAAAAATAAAATGGTATGTTCAATCGCCCTCGCAGCTCTTCTCTTCGCCCTCCCTATCGCAGTGCAGCCCGAGGTCACTTCCACCCTTGCCGCCACCGCTGCTGCCCCAGAGACCACCGACATCTCTTTCACTGATGTTATTTCGGACGCTGCCGAAACCCCTGAATACACGGTCGTGTCGGCGATCACACGCAGTGACGGCATTGACTATTATGCCGTTCCGATCAGCAAATCTAATGGGACTGCTACTGGAGGTGCTCCTTCGGCGACTGTTGATGTGGGTAATGCTGGGGCTGGATTAATGGTCGGGACTGCTGGTGTTGTTGCTGGTGTTGCTGGCGCGCTTGCAGTCGTGCTGTGAGAGGACACACTGTTAGGATGGGACTGATGTGTAAAGAGGTTAAACCTGAGATACCTACCTTCCATGGTGTGAAGGTACCTTCCGTTTTGGCACAGTGGTATCCTTCTAAATGATGGGATGGGGCTTGCGAAAGTGGTAGAAGGGTTATGATGTCGGTTGTGACATCGTATCCTGGCTCAACCCTATCACAGCTATCTGTAGTTCTTCAAGCACAAATCATAACGGAGTGTCCATCCACCCAGTCTTCTCACGCGACTCTCCGTATTACACCATCCCATGAACAATGAAAACTGTGCCGCCAGTTCAAAATGTACTTGTCCCAACTGTACTGATAACATATGGCTTTTCACTCTCTGACATCCTGAATCGCAAGCTTCTACTGGCAGCAGTCACAGCTTCAGCTCTAGTGCAGTATGGCGTTGCAGCGCGGCATGGGTATTGTACGACGCCACCAGACGACCTCAAATGGAAATATTATTATGATCTCCCTGTTGCGATTTGGTGCATTGCCAACAGAATACACAGTTCGGTGAACATCGCAAGCCGAGAGCAAACCAGGGCAGTGCTCACCGCAGATCGAGTATTGCCCGGATAAATTTCTAACTGTAACACTTCTGTTTCCACAGGCAGCAACACCTGATTCTTGCACAACGGCGACGCCCCAAGCGCTGGGACATTCCATGCGCTCGCGTCGTTGACGACCATGGGACTGGTGCCCGTTGGCCCCGACTGCAGACACCTGGTTCTCAACATAGCCAAATCAAAGCAGATCACTCTCTGCTTTCTCGAAGAGAGTTGCTGCCTGTTGTACTGCGTGAAGCCCAATGTAAACCAACTCAGTTCCATTGTAGAAAGCGTTGTGCTGTCAATCTCAGTGTTCACTTATCGTTTGGAACCTCCGCGTCCAGCAAACGTACCGCCAGCGCGCACTCGGCCTCGGCCATGTACCAGTGCCAGGGCACAGTCGCAGTTGCCCAGAACCACTATCTTCAGTCACTGCAAGAACGGCATTAAGAGTTTGACCAATAGCACCTTGATCCTGGAACGCGACCAGGTAGCCGCTAACGCACGTTTGACTAGACGTTCTGCCAGTGTCACTGCAACAGCAATGATTCATGTTGCTCCGTCATACCGACCACGTCAAACAACAAGCAGCCTTTCGTCTTGTCCTCTTTTTTCTTTTTTCTTCCTACTTCACCATCACAACAATTTCATCTACCTTGACAAACAACAACTTCATTCCTTACATAAATCAACCGAAAACATCTACTCATCATGGCTATGACCATTTCAATCGAGCCCGAAGTCCTTCTATCCGTGCTTATGCTCGCTGCCCTTGTATTGGGCATTCGAAAATGCTTCGCCCTCGGCACAGTTAAGGAAGGCGACCCTGTCTGCGTAAGTGTCCCTCCGACCCGATAACTCATCACCCTCTGATCCATCCACAGACATTATTCAGCGATTCTCTCCCTCCTCTCGGGGAAAAAGGCTTCAATGTGACTGAGCTCGGCCATCGCCACATCCAGGAGACATTGAAGAAGCAGATTGCAACTCTGGATCAGAAACGACAGGCGG
Organism: Fusarium secorum; assembly: GCA_013363185.1. Taxonomy (NCBI): domain Eukaryota; kingdom Fungi; phylum Ascomycota; class Sordariomycetes; order Hypocreales; family Nectriaceae; genus Fusarium; species Fusarium secorum. The sequence continues at coordinate 8,044 of JABEEM010002832.1, read as the reverse complement.
CGTACGCGAAGATTTGTAAGGTCTCCGCCCGGCGCGTGCAGATCGACAGAAGCATTGATAGCCTGGTGGAATCACTAAAGGCAGAATTCCCTCACGACTTTGGTCCCGCGGTCGAAATCAAGAAGAAGATTAGGCACCTGGCAAAGGAGCAGGAAGACTGCTACGGGAAGCTAGATGATATCTGCCATCGGATGTACATGATGCTCATGGAGAGATTGAGTCTCCGTCGGAAGATCGACCGTCTCGATTTGCAAATGGAATCTGCCCGCCTCGCAGACATCCTGTACCCTTGTTTCATCCCCGCTGACGCTTTGGGGGACGAGGACCGGGAGCTGAAGAAGAGGGAGTGAGGAAAGATTAGCGACTCAGTGGATATGATCGTTTGGGTGATGGATTGTGGGCCGTAACTGTGTGAACGAAGAGTGACGGTATCTCTTTGGCGTTTTTCGGATTGTACTTTGCCGATTTCGCATACACTTTGGACAAGCAGTTGTCTTGTTCCACCGTCTTACTTTCTTCTTTGTAATAACAACGACTTTTCTGAATCTTGACCTGAACACTTGGTGATTTTAATAATGTGAAAGTAGTATGTAGCAATAGATGCTGTTCACAGATGAGCAACCGTACACACGATCATCAAACAAACATCCCTGTTCACCAGAACAAGTGTCGGCCTTTGTCCTGGCTTGCGTTCGACAAAGACATATTCAAAATTGCGAACAGTTCCAAGCTCACTGTAATCGAGTCTCCAGTATCAGATGTATCCATTCAAGATTGCATCAGTGGAGAAGTTGAACGCTGCTTGGAGTTCTGGGCCTCATAGATAGACGCCTAAACCCGTTGACTTGAATAGCTCGTACAGATTAGGTTCTGAATAGCTGAGAAGATTGCTGAATACTCTCTGACCGGACCGGCTTCAAAGTCCAATACTGAAGAGTGTGTCGTCTTGACCGGCCTCACCAAGATTGCGGGGTATTCTTGAATCTTGTATCCTGTCCCAGGGAAACCGAACTAGGTCCAGACAGGACCAAAAATATTCGACATGACAGCTGGTAAACAAGCATTTGATGTGGGCGACATCTCCTCTTCAGAAATTGAACCTGATCTTAAAACTGCAATCACTCCCTGCAGGGTGAAAGGATTCATGGTCTGTGACATCTTGTTATTCCACTTCGGGCGACATCTCCTGGGGTCGACATTCAAGAAGACGTAACGGCTCGTTCCCTTCTCAAAGTCAATAACAACTGAGATTAAGGACTTGGGTGATGACTAAGCTTCTATATCTTTGTTGTCACTAAAGTGGCCTTCTCGGCAAGCTTTTAGGTCCGAGAGGCCAATAGCACGTTCATATCTCATGAATTCACAGCCCTACTCGCCCAGCTTACGTTCTCGTCTGCTAGATTCATTCAGTTGTATTCAGCAAAGCAAAGGTTGAGGATAATCTTTATTCTATAGCTTGATAAATGCGACCAGCGTCCTTCGTAAGAGATTTCCTGCATACCCAGTCCCTCTCTCCCCTACGACGTCGCAAGCATCTAAGTAACCCTCAATGACCCTCCCCTATCCCATCATAGAGGCAGCCCTGACTACTCATCTGTACTCACAATCATCAATGACATGACCAAAGCGATCCATCCACTCGTCCTCCCCGTAGAATCTCCAAGCAACAACACCTCCAAGACTCCAATGCAAAACACCCTCTTCACGATCCATCAAATCAAGCTTGTACCACTGAAGAAGAGGATGGGCGGGACGGTCACTCTCCTCGTCATACTGTTGGTCGGTATTCCACGGGGAGTTGAACAGCTTTTTGGGTTCGATCATGATGACCTGAATAGCACCGCTCTCCCATTCCGGCACCAGCGCGTCAGCCCATTGCTCTTTGCGGCCCACTCCCCTTTGTTACTATCCCAATTTAGCTTGATGGAAGTAGCTTCGCGCTGGAGTGTCTTTTGGTAGTATCGACGAAGGCAATCGCCAATAAACTCTATGGAGAATGGACGAGACACGTAGCTGAGCACCTCTTCCTTGTCCAAATGCTGCGTATCTGGACCCTCAGCCTTGCCTTTGACCGCCGGATCAAGCCGCATAACCATGCGACGGTGGCGAAGCTTGAGATATTCCATCACAATGCCCGTGAACATTACGACAAGCTTTGTGAATGGTGGGGTGCAGGCGCGCATACTGGGTCCAGCATCAATCACGTGGTCAGCAAAATGCTGAATGGAGAGGTCTAGCGTCCTGAAACGCTCCTCGCAGTTGTTGGTTGTCATCCAAGGATATTTGAAAGCCTCGTCGCGGTCCATTTCCGAGAATGCAAGCTTAGCGTCAAACTCGGTCAGCTGAAGAAGCTTGTGGTGCTCCCTGAGAAGATTCGGGTCATTGAGTTCCTCGGTATTCGGATCCTGAAATGCATACGCGATACTCTTCATGTTTTTCATGAGTATATTAACAAGATCAGTGACTTGATCCACATCCCGCGACTTCAAGTCCTTGGTCAGGGCCTGAACTCCAATTTGAAGGCCGTCGAGCATGTTGAGAAATGACTCCATGACGATGATTGTGTCGAGATAGTGGCAAGGTGTTGATGTTGTGTAGAGCTTTTCTTGGCAGAAGATATTGTTGTATTTCTGAGAATGGCTGCTAGCTCTTCTATGAGCTTGGTGGTTGTTGGGAAGATGGAATGAGAGACTTTCTTGCTGGCGATCGGCACTGTATTTAAACGTTCCAGGCGTTGAAGTCGTGAAGGATATGTTCTGTGCTCAGACACTGTCACACAGGTCACTCTATCAATTCCAACAATACTCGGATCGAACATACAAATACTGGCAAAGCATTGCGCGACTCCTTTCAGAATGAACTGTGAAAAACCTCGCACAAGTTTGCCAGTGGCCAAATCACACCATTCGAATTTGTGTACCACGTCTGAACAATATGCCAGTCCATGATATGGGTTCTGATCAGATCTTCCAGACTTGTAATGCAGCAGATAGCTCTTCAGCATTAACTAAGCCGTCTACTCAACAGGAATAATTGCACGTCCTGTTGTTGTATGCTCCGTGGAATGATAATAACATTAAGCAGTTAAATTCATTAAGGATTAAGTTAGGTTTGATGAATAGTAACAGTTTCAGATCAATAGAGGTAAATAAACCCTCTAATCACAGTAGCGGTTGGGACAATCATACCCCTCACGGCGTGCATCTTGTTCTACTAATAATGATCTTTATGGATGCGAGTAGAGTCGTGATCCTACCCGGGATATCACTCGAAGTTTTAATACATATATCGAGAATCGAATCGTGAATAGTTGCTATGTATAGAAAGGAATACGTGCTTTAGTATTGTCTAATATGCCCACATCTGTCACTAAACTATAACCGTATTCCTCCCATCTAAAGAGCTTAGTTTCGATGTCACATATGCCACCCCTATGGAGTGGCTTTTGAAAGACATCGCGCGACACGGCTATGATGTCCAGCTGCCTAACTAGGCCTACATCTCTTATGGGGAGTTTATGAGTAGCTTAGGGTGACTTTAATAAATTTACTCAAGACTTGTCAATCTTAGTGTACACCTGTGAGGATTTTAGGGTATCTTGAGGGGGATTCACAGAGAGTCAGATGAACCTTGCTTGGTCTTTGTTGACTGTTGGGAAACGTTATGGACTTGCGATGGTTTCTCAAGATGGATTGATCAAATTTCAGTGATTTCGACTAACCCAAGGCACGGGCTCTGTTTCGGTAAATCAAGTACTTAGATCTTGCTACAAGCAAATTAAGATTGCCTTTGGAGAAGTGTACACTTGCCGCCCGCTAACCCTGTGAGCTGCCTTTTATGTACATCAATTCCACTTTCTAGATTTACAGGAAAACATTTAGGATGGACGTCCTAAGTTTTCTCTCCTAAAATATCAATATTAGGTCGACAGGTAGATAATTATCCCCACCGTCCTCCATTAGTGGCGGTTTGATTCAATTGTAGCCTTGATGTAGAAACCTCCGGAGGATAGACGGATTTGCACTCAATGGACTGGCTCAATAGATAAAATGTATTGGTGAGATAAGTCTGGTAACTATAGGCCCAACCTCATAGCTCTCCGCCGCTGCAACCCAACACAACAACGATAAGCCCACTTTTTAACTAGGTTCAAGGTGAGTGATGAGGGAGCCGTAGCCTTCCCACTTAGATCTAGCTAGGGCAAGTGTTGGTAGGATAGTTGCAGCTGCTAGTCTTTCCACCACCAGTAATGGCGTTTCCAGAGAAGGTAAATCCAGAGCAGCTACCATCACCACACAGAATATACCAATCCTGGGCAGAGCTAGCCACCGTACCAGCGACCTTGATGAACTTGATATTGCTGATCTTGACGCCGTTGGTAGGCTTTCCAGTAGGACCGCCATTGAGATAGTCCTGCTGGACATCAACACCGTACTTGCTAATGTTGGTAAGAGCAATGTTCTGGTAGGTGACGTTGTTGATCTGATATTCAGTCAGTTTAGCTAGACGGTGTGTTGAGTTCGGTGTTTACTAACCGTGCCAGTTGTGCCAGAGTTGGACTTGATGCGACATCCATTCTGGCTGTTCACAATCTGCGAGTCCAAGAACTGAACACCATCGACGACATTGTTGCTCTTTCCACCAACAGATCCAATACTGAGACCATGACCGCCGGAGCAGTACATGTTCGAAACGACGATGTTTGTACCAGAAGTTACAGCAACACAATCATCCTGGTTATAAACACGGATGTTGTCCAAAGTAACGTGGTCACTGGACGAGATGTCGAAACCGTCGCTGTTATGCGCAGCGGGCAAGCTACCGCTCTTGGCATTGGGCTTATCGCCAGCTCTGTTATCAAGAGTGAGCCCTGAGATGGTCAATTGTGAACTGCCTGTGATGTCGAAGCAGTGAACGGGCCAGTTCTGGACGTTGAGGTTTGTGATCTTTGAGTTGCCGGTAGTCTTCTTGACAACGATAAAGTGGTCAGGCCTTGTAAAGTCAGCATAGCCTCTAAGACAGGCAGTTGGGGGAAATACTTTGGGTTCTTCTCGTTGTTAGAACCTTTGCCATCCCAGTACGCTGGGCCGTTGCCATCAATGACATGGCCAGATGCACCAGTTATGGTGATGCCACTTCCACTAATGACGATAGGATCAAAGTCGTTATCGGCAGTGGTGGCAAAGGTCTAAAGAGATTCAGCTTTAGTAGACCTCAGATACACGAAGGAAGTTGCTTACAGTCTTGCCCTTGAAGGTAACGGTCGTGCCATCCTTGAGCTTGGAAAGATCAAGTTGCTTGCCAGTGGGGACTTGGAAACCGTTGAGCACGATGTTTGTGCAGGATGAGACGGCGGTAGCGAGGCCAGAGTAGTCAGTCACAGTGCAGGCATCTCGCTCCTGGAGCTGCATTATAATATGTTAGTGATTGAATGGTCCTCGAAAGATATGCTTGTCTTACAGGGCCTGAAGGCAGAGCCCAGGCAGCTGGGAGCAAAGCCGCGATAGCGATGTTTCGAACCATTGTGATATTCGTGTAAGAAAGTCTGAATAGTATGTAAAGAGCTGTTGAACTGCTTGGCGATACTGAAACCCATCAAGTTGGCACAAGATGATTTTATATACATCATAATCTATTCTCCCCAACTACAATTCCACTCCTCGGTCCCATTGAAGGAATATTCCAATTCCGTCTCGTCGTTCGAGAACATAGTCATTCCCATTCCACTCATCATACCCCTACTCATCATGTCCAAATCAGCATCAGCACTTCTGGCTATTCGGCACGCCCAAAACATGCAAATCGGGCTATAATGGGGAATTATCAACGTCGAAATATCTAGAGGCATGCTCGTCCAACGAGTTCTCGGCAGTACGGCACTTGAAGGTCGGTGTGCTGTTGCGTGATTCGTGGGATAATGGAGGTGATTGCCTAAACGAGTTAAAGTGTTTCGCCAAGGCTAGACGAGGAGCCCTGAAATTTTCTGTAAGTGATTCATGTTTCTCGGAATGATTCAATCCATTAGTAACTATTTCTGGGATCGATCTGTGTATGTCCGTTGTGTCGTTGTTCTGCCTCAAGCTGGTCCCTGAGATTCGCCGCTTCGGTGCCTTTTATTCCGAGTCGTCATGAACCTCGAAATATGGAAGCAATCACTCAGGTCCCTGTGAGGTCGGTTATTAATTCCTCCACTGGTTGCTTTCCTCAATCTCATTCATCTGAACTTTGAAATGACAGTCCTCCTGGAAATCCATAGTCCTCTCTCTGCGTTCACAATACCGCTTCGAGTGTCTCCCCATGAGCAGAAATCACCAAATGGAAGACGGACAAGCCACCCCCAATAATACCCCAGACTTCCCCAATCTCTATCATCCATAATTTCACTCAAGCTTAGTCGAGATCTGTCTTGCGGACCGAAGATAGTGTCACGCTAGCCCCACCAGCTAGAAGCCATTCCAGATTTGTCTGGCAGATCGCGGATTGGGGGTTCTCTATACGCAATTCCCTTCCCAATTTCCCATGGGGACGAATTTGCGGGGTACGGGGTAATAGCATCCGCTAATCACATTCATTTCCCCCAAGGTCATGTTAGTGACATCCGGCAACTCTATTCCGATCTTGATGCAATGTCTCTAATGGTTTGTCGGCTGATATTCATTCTCTTCGAATGCGCGTATCATGTTGGGAACCTCGAATTTCTCACGATTAAAGATTTGAACATTACAGCGCCTGTTTCTTGGCCAGAAGCGTTGTTCCCAAGTTCCAATCATAGAAGCATATATGGTTTGGGTCTCATGGAGTGGAATACTGTGTTTCACAATAATGATACTCCTAAATCGGGAAACCTAATTCTCACACAGTTATATATTCGTCTTAATGTCCTCAAATCGGTGACTTATCATGAATAAGTAACATGTCAACATTTAGTTGGCCCTTCACCTTCACAATGTGATTTTTCATCTTCTATCTCAATTAAGCAATATCTGCGATACTGCAGCTGAATATATCTCTGGTGGCTTGGAACTCGTTGCTTCATCAGACTGCCCTTGACAAGATTCAGCTATGTTCATTACTGCTTGGTAACTTGTTTTGTATGCGGAGCTTTTAGAAGAGTATGCGAATTAAGACAATATCTTGTCGAGATAGGCTAAAGAGCTCAGGTATTGGTAACCCTGCCATTGTCATTCTACCACGCCCAGATAGACATGCAAGTGGCAAGTAATTTGGTGCTTACTTGATGCTTGAGTTCTGATCGGTGATCGACAATCGCATAGGCGCCTTTTTGGTGAAATGCTAAAACCTCTTGACTAAAAGAGTAACGGCAAGGGAAGGATGCAAAACACAGGATCTGATGGAGGGTTTCGGGGAATCTATAGCCCGTAAAACCCTAGCTGGCCTCCTCCAGAGTCCCCAAGTCTGTGCAAACACCAGTAACATACCCTACAACTGTATTCAGACTCCTTGGCAGAAGAGACAGTTCATTATAATAAAATCGAACTAAGCCATCAATAGTGTAAAATACAATTACAAATCCATTTACTAGTTATTTTGAGAATTCCTTACTTGCTCTTTCGGTTAATTACGCCAGACTTCAGTAAGTTTTACAACTGTCGATAGCCTCTTCCAGACCTCGAAGCCAATTATTGTAAATCCCCACACTAATTTTAATTCTCCTCGGGGAGCAAGAAAACATCAGATCTGTATTTAGGGTGACAAAATAAACTCCACAAAGGGTATCCTAAGTCTATACTAAACTTATCCTAAACTTGTACCAAGTTACCTTAACGTATATGATAAGCGAGTGCACCAACCAAGCGAGTGCACCAAAAATCTCCCAATCTCTCCTCTTCACACCTAATTAACTACTCCTCAACCATTAAATATGCCACAATCAAATAATGAGGCTAACATGCTTCTCGCTCTTCGGGCCCTTCAAAATGACCCGAAACTGGGTCTCCGACCCGCCGCAAGGTTGTACCAGGTGGATTATTATGCCCTTCGTCGCCGACAGAAAGGCATCCAGTCTCGCCGCGATACCATTCCT